>PVIU01016882.1:0-43537 GCA_004026605.1 Ondatra zibethicus
CCTAGATCAGAAAGGGTAGCTATTATATGAGAGTTCAGTGCTATTGGCATTTTTGCTACGTGTAGCTGGGAAGATGGAGAGGATGAAAAAAGTCACGCCAGGAAGCAAGCTAGCAGTTATATAAGTAAAAGGTGATTGAATCAGGATGGCAGCAGAAAGGGTGGAAATCCTGAACTCAAGATGAATTAGCATGGAGAGGTCTTGCTGGGCTTTGGGAATGGGGAGAGAAGGAAATTAGGGGTGACTCTTAAGCTTCACATTTGCATTGCTTCTCGGTCCAATGTTTCATGTTGAGAATGCTGGAGGAAGAGGGTGGGACAGGATGGTTAGCACGTGTGGTGGGGACAAGTAATCTTAAGTCATGCTCTACTCATTGGATTCAAGATGCCTATTTGAGGTCTGAGATAGCAGAGAGGTATCTGACATTCACACACTCTTATGTATCAAAGTTAGAAAGAGTATAATAGCATTTCTATGGTACATTTGAAGTGTGTGTGTGTGTGTGTGAGTGCATTTGTGTGTGTGCATGCATGTGTGTGTGTGTGTGTGTGAGAGAGAGAGAGAGAGAGGAGGGGAAGTGCAAAAAGATGATGGGGAGAGATGCATCAAAGCTGACGCCCCTCACCAGAAAGAGACCTAAAGTTTAACATTTATTTATTTTTAACGTATATGACTGTTTTACAATGTATGTGTACTATGGATGTGCCTGGGGCCAGTAGAGGTCAAAGACGGCACTGGTTCTCCCGTAACTGACGGAGACAGATGGCTGTGAACTGCCATATGGGTTTGGGGAACCAAACCTGGGTTTTCTGCAAGAGCAGCAAGTATTTTTTAACTGCTGACCCATCTCTCCAGTCCCAGACCCAAACTTTGACATAATTAGTTGTCTTTGTTGTGGTTCCCTGGGGAAGGCAAGTTTTCCAGCTTACCATATCACCAGCTCAGTAAAGAGCACTCTAAGAATGAAATTCCTGCCCCTGTTTGTTGGCTTCTGTATAGTGTTCTGGTTACACTCGGCTCACAGAGGTATACCTTCAGGACCCTCAGTAAGTCATTCAGTTGCCTTAGAGAACCCAAAGCCTGCCTAAGACCAGAAGGTCCTGGAGTTCTGAGGTAGAAACTCTTCCAAACATCCACCAAGTGATTCGACTCAGGGATTTCCCATTTCCTGGCTCTGGTACTTTCTTGATGTGGGATTCCCCTCTGTATGCTGTGAATACAGTTGGCTAATAAAAAAGCTGTCTTGGGTCTGTGATAGGGAAGAGTAAAGCTAGGTGGGGAAAACTAAACTGAATGCTGGGAGAAAGAAGGCCAAGTCAGAGAGAAGCCAGACACCCGAACTTTACCCAGTAAGCCATCGTGGTGATGCACAGAATAATGGAGATGCATTAATTTAAGATATAAGTTAGCCAGAAATATGCTTAAGCTATTGGCCAAAATATGGTTTCTGTGTGATTATTTCTGGCATCTGGGTGGCCTGGAAATCAACAAGCAGCCTCCTACTACACTTGCTGTCACCTTCATGTAGCAAACTAAACTGGGGTACCTTCTACTTTGACGTCCATCATAAGGCTTGTCTGGCTTCTGCCTTAAAAGTGCTTTCTGTTGTGTTTCCATTTCTTCCTAGGATGCAGTTAGCTTCTCCACTGAAAGTTCTTTTCTACTCTGTTCTGTCTGGGTATTTCATAACTTAGGCTGTTAGAATGGGTGACACAGCCTCCATTTCTCACTACAGCTCCTTGAGATCTGCTAGCCTCAGGCTGTGAGAAACTGAATCCAGCTGTGTGGGATGATAGCCCCCATAAAGAATGGCTTAACCCCAGCCTGGCTGTCAGCTTCACCTGCAGAAACAATATGCCCAGATACTGAAAGCAACTCATATATTTCTAGTCAAACCACAAACACCAGCTGTAACTTCCGGGTAGCTACTCAAGTATGTATGTATGCACATGTATCTGCCCCCCCAGGCCCTCTAAGGACACTCAACCTTCATCCCATAGAAAGGTTGGGGCCCCTCTCTGATCCAGTAAAGCATCCTCAGCCTGTTGACGGGGTCTGTCTGCTTCTCTGTCTGTTTTCTAACATAGAGAGATACTAGAGATATATCTCAGGAGGCCTTAGGAAGAGAGATACCAAAGCAAAAGCGTCTAAACCTGGCTGAGTGGGTTTAGGGCTGATGAGAATCATATGCATTTTCAGAATAGAGCTGTCATGCACATTGGAGATGCACTGATACGGACCTCAGACCACACAAAATATCACAACCATGACTATAACCTATATTTCACAGAGGGCTTGATGGAAGAATTTACAAAACACTGGAGTATTGCAATTGAAGGCATAAGTCACAAAACAATCCCACATCAGTTTAGAATTATGATTAATAAAAGGGTTATTTATTGAAGGGGAAACTTACAGATCACTGTTCTAGACAACAGCCCTCTGCGCGACCAGGAACAGAGTCTAGCAGCTGGAAGTGGGAGCTGGAAGCAAGAGAGAGAGTGCACGGCTACGCTGCTTTTTAAAGCAAAAGAGACCACACCTAAGTGGCCTGGTATCTTAAAGGCTATTGGCTGAAGGAGCAGAATGTGCTCCCACAGCACCTCCCTCTTTTGTTTGAATAAGAGAGTTCCAAACCCAATACAAAACTGTATACATTAGGAACAGATATCAAGTATAATTAGAATCACAACCAGCATAAACAATATTAAGCAAGGAACATATGCTAAATATTTTAATAAACATTCTATTTTATGGAGTCTAAGACTTGGCTGGCAGACAATGCCCAGACTATATACATAACAGTTGTGTACAGCTAAGACATAGATAGCAACCATCCTCTTAGGACAAAACTTCAGGACACAAAGTCAAGGAGGCAGGGCCATGAAAGGGAAATGAATGTGTCTGCTGTGGAGATAGTCACTGGAGATGAGTGTGTCTGCTGTGGAGATAGTCACTGGAAATGTGATTGTTCCAGGAAAACAATGATGCTAGAAGCTGGAAGTCCTAGCTGCCCTGAAACCTGGTTCTGAGGAAGATGGAGGAGGCCTGGGATTCATGGCTGAGACAGGCAATTATAGTTACTCCCCCAGAGTCTCAGGTAAAACTCACAGTGAAGGGACATCCTTTGACTTTGCTGGTGGATTTTGGGATTAGTTAGTAATAAATCATCTGATCACAGAAGCCCCCACAGAAACAGGATGGCAAGCAATCCTGATCACCTGTGGTTTCTGAAATCTCTGGAATGTACAACAAGAGACAGGGTTAGATTCTGTTGCTTTTGGTGGTGGTGATAGTGCGTGTGTTCTCTCAAACTGGGTCTTACGTACTCCAACCTTGGCTTTGCAGCAAAGGCTGGCCGTGAATTCTCAATCCTACAGTCCCAGCACTCAATCCTACCTCTCAAGCACTGGGATTACAAGCACGTGCCACTGTATCTTGGTTAAGAAACACATTTTCGACTTACATAGTGCTCTTTGGGGAAGGATCTATAAGTTTCAGGCATAGATAATTTATTTTTTCCTAGAAGGCCAACAGTTCTACCTACAGGCTCCTCTGGAGCACTGGTTCTCAACCTTCCTAATACTATGACCCTTTAATATCTCATGCTGTGGTGTCCCCCGATCACAAATTTATTTTCATTGCTACTTCATGATTGTAATTTTACTGCTGTTACGAATCATCATGTAAATGTCTATGCTTTCTGATGGTTTCAGGCGACCTCAAGGGTCATTCAAGCCCAGAGGGGTCACGACCCACAGGTTGAGAACCACATGTTGAGGTGGAGTTTGTCCGGCAGGCAATGCAGGCTAGCAAGCTGCTAAAGCTCATCACAGGCTGACACTCGTTCCCATGCTTGGCTGGTCCGAATTTGAGCCTCGATATTCTGCTTCTGCCATAGGAAAGGGTGTAGGCTGTTCATCCTGGTTTGATTTCTGTTGCTGGGATAAAACACTCAGAACAAACGCAACTTGAGGAGGCAAGGGTTTATTTGGCATATACTTCCAGGCCACACTCCATCACTGAAAAAGTCGGGGCAGTAACTCAAGCAAAACATAGGAGATTTCTTCTTGCTAGCTTGCTCTCTGGCTTGCTCACAGGCTTCTACTTACCTAGTTTTTTTATTTTTATTTTTTTTCAAGGAATCAGTACCTTCTTAAGGAATGGTGCTGCCCACGGTGGGCTGGACCCTTCTGCATCAATCAGTAATCAAGCCAATACGGACATACCCACAAAAAAGCCAATGTGATCTAAGCAGTTTCCCAACTGAGGCTTCTCTCAGATAACTGGGTCAAGACTAACCAGAACACTGGAGATTTACTGAACCTGGATAAGACAAGTGGACAGGAAATGAGAAAGGAATGGTATTCCTCCTGGCCTCCGTGGGGGGACCAATGGTTAAACAACTACATGAGTTAGTTTTTGAAAAGTTGCTACAATAAGCTGTGGATTACAGGGCTGGGGTTATCTGAAGTCAAATGGAGAATGTAACATTAGCTAGATAATTAACTTATCTTAAGAATAACACAAGTGATCTCAACAAAACAGATTTTACACAGCCAACGTCAAGACCTATCCCAGGACTGACAAGCCAACTTCATTCAAATACCAAAGCTAAGGGAGTTCAAATACATGCTGATCTGTGTTGCTACCTTTTCAAGGTAGGTTGAAGTGTTTCCCACATAGACTGATAAAGCAACAGAAGTTATTAAAGCCCAACTGGGAGAGGTCACCCTTCATTTTGGACTGTTTCATAGCATAATGATAACTGTCCTACTTTTGTTTTTGAGATAACACAAAAGGCAAACAAACATGAATCAAATAGATGTTACCTATATCCCAGTGGCCCCGAACCTCAGATGAGGTAGAAAGGATGAATCATGCCTTGGAAAGGACAACCTTGAAATTGTGCCATGATGCATCTACATTGGGACCAACTCTTACCTCTTGCTCTGAGAAGCTAAGAGTAGCTTCCCTAAGGTTCCCTTGGCTTGAGCCCTCATGACATCGTTTATGGGCATTCACTCCAGACCATGCTTACACTGGGTGACTAGGTAAGAGGGTGGGGATGGAAAATCCAGAATCATGTTTCTAAACTTATCTAGAATGAATGCATGTGCTAGAGATTCTGCTGTTGGTGACAAGGTTCTGTTGAAAATCAGAAACATGGGCTCTCTGGGAGATTAAGACATGGACTGGCCCACGGCAGGTGGTCCAGCTTGCTGGAGTGAAGCCTTGGCTATACAACACAAGGTAAAGGCAACATCCAAGACTCACAGACATCCAAATGGACAGGAGATCTGAAATGGACTCTACTCATGAACAGCACCAAGGGGTAGAAAGACTCACAAGCTGTCCCAGAAGGCACACCAGACTTAAAGGTGTGATGGTTGACACCGGTTGTCAACTTGACAGGATCCAGACTTACACGGGAGACAAGCCTATGAACATGCTTGTGTGGAATTATCTAAATGAGGTTAACTGAGGTGAGAAGACCCACCCATTCCTGGCCTGAGATCCTGAGCTACATCCACAGAGAAAAGGGAACTGAGCTTGCGTCCGTCTCTCTGCTCCTGTCCATTGATGCTACACTAGGCGCCTAAGCTTCTCTTGCATGATGGACTGCAACCCTGGAACCTCTCAAGCCGTTTTTTGTCAGAATATTTTATCACAGCAACAGCAAAAGTAACTAACTCATGGGGCAAGAAAAAGAGGGCCACTTCCCACACACTAAACTTCGGAGTGTGAAGCACACCAGCAGATCACTCATTACTGACGATGCATATACCGCTGTGAACACTTGTGAGGCCACTTCAGGACTCTTATGCAGAAGCTGAGCATCTGACTTAGTCTATGGTAAAAGCCTCTTGGGGCTATTGGACAGAAATCAGGTCAAGTTGGGGAAGCAGCCCTGGAATATGGGTGACGGTAGATCATTAATACTGAGAGGCAGCCATAAAGAATGTAGAAGGGTGCTGTTTTAACCGACAGGTAAAGCTTAGTTGGCTGGACATAAAGCTAAAGCAGCTGATGACACCGTCTCTGACACAAAGAATAGAGGAGGACTCCAGTGTCAACCTTTCATGCCTCCTGGCTCCCAAGCCTTCCTGGCCTCAGGGCAGCCTTCCTGCTTTTCCCATCACTACTACTCCCCTGAGCATCCGTCTGCTGTTGGAAATATGCTCTGACTTACACAGCCTCCCGTGCTGGTAAGACGCTCAACTAGTAATGATATGCCCAGCTGCAGAAGGCAAACTTCATGGGAAGCCGATACCACTCATTATTAACAGTAGGAAAGAATAGGAGACAGATAAGGGAACTTCATATTCTGCAGTATGAAAGCATGTTTAAACTTCACAGCCTTTGCATGAAAAGCAGCCCAGCAACACACACTGCTCATGCTTTGTTTGCTCCGAGTTAACCTTTAACGTGGATAGAGTCTGGATGGTGACTCAGGAAAAACGCAGGGCTTGGGAGCCGGAGGTGTACACAAGCTCCTCACGACACACAGAGCGCTGATAGTGAGGAGAATGTGCAGGGAGCGATAAGGAGAGAAGCACTGGCATTGTGAATCTCATGGACAAGGCAGGCTTCTCGAGCTGAAGTTCAAGACAAAACTTTGAAATGATTACTCGCCTCTGTACTGGCTCCCCAGACAATACACTAGCAGGAGCTGGCTTGAGGCAGATTTCCTGTGGTTTCTGAGATTGCTGGCTCTCTGCAATAAAATGAGCTATCAAGAGTCTGCCTTTTGATTGCTATAGTGACAGACTCTGGCATTCTGATTAGATTTTCAATAGCCATTCATTGCCTACATCTGTGTATGACCAAACATCCTGGTGACTCTGAGGTAAATCTTTCCCGAATGTATTGACTTAGTCAACCATGAGATTCCACCATCCCCAGAGGTAAGGGAGTTATCAGAAAACATGGGAAACCTCTAGCTGAGATTCCACCACTTGTCTGTAACCTCAATGTTCCCACTGTTAGAGATGGAAAACACCTTGGCTTATGACTTTCCTTTGTGCCTTAACTATGATAGCCTCAAACACACTTTGCCACATTGAAACACGTTATTTGGGGCAATCGGAATCCATGTTCTTAGGCCATGGACACTCACTTTGGGTTAAAAATAAACTATTTTTAATTTCTTTTGAGTGACAGTTGAGTTTGGTATTAACAGTCTCAAAAGCTTAAAGCTGAAAATTGTAAGAAGGAGGGGATGACCAACTAACTGAGACTGGAGAAGTCGAAGAAAACAGAAATGAAAGATGTTGTTTGGACTTAGCAACACTGGGGCCACTGGTAATCCTGGTCAGTGCCCTTTAAGCTGAATAGTGAGGGAGGGATCCTGCTGGAGTGGGTTGATGTTTAAAGAGGAATGGAGAGAGTGAAGGTCATGCGTGGCATGTAAACACATATTTAGAGAATTTATAGAGCACTACACAGACAGAAGGCATTATGGGGCAGAGTGGAGACAAGAAGCCTCCGTCCAGGAGGGTGATGACAGTGTAATCCACCAGGGTGACAATGACAGAGGAAAGCAAAAGTAACGGACACCACTGAAGCCTCTGAAAATGTCTAAAACACTTGGTCTGGGACCCCAGGTTCCTCAAATTCCTAATCCTGTAAGCGTGCTTCTATTAAACAAGCTATTCATACTTGACTTTTATGTTTTTAGCTGCAAGGAAAGTCTTAGGGTTGAGTTAAAAGAGAAGTTGTCATTTCTTTCTAGAAGAAAGACAAATAGTTCCATTGTAGAACTATCTCCTCTAGGCGTGACTTGACCGCTGGCCATCGTGACTCAGCAAGTGCTGTGTTGACACTCAGGATGACTTGACCTTCTGCATGTAAGGAAGTGAGGACCGTACAGTCAGAGTCTGTGGCAGAAGCTATTAATCTTCCTCCCTAGGAGAGGCCAAGGTCATTAGGCTCTCAGGTGAGATTCCAGTCTCCGCTCCCCCCACCCCTGCCCCTAGATGCACATAATATTGATCCTGTGCACACGGCCTGAGAAGAAGGGGTGCCAGTAAATACAGAAGGTGGGAAGATTGACTGAGGGTTAGGGTTCTTCAGTAGCTTCTGGGGGAGGGACTTCCTGGTGATATCCTGGCAACAGCCACCCATGTTCCTGTAAGTAACCCCTCACCCATGTATACTCATGGAAATAATCTGAATGGATTTTTGATTTATCAGACTCGACTTAAATGAAATTATTTTTCTTGGTCTGTTGGTACCCTATCTGTCTGGTGTCATTGCTATTTGGTCATGTCTCTCTAGGAAAATAAATGAAGCAACCATATAAACATAAAACCATATTTAAAAATGTATTTGTGAACCAGGTATGATGGTGTATGCCTGGAGTCTCAGTTACCTGAAAATATGAGCCAGAGGGATTTCTTGAGTCCAGGAGTTCAAGTCCAGTCTGAGCGAGAAGGTGAGATTACATCTAAATGTGTGTGTGTGGGGTGGGGGTATGTGTGGTGTATGTGCGCACGTTTGTGATTATACAGTAGATGGAGGAGGATAAAGTAATTAAAAAGTTACTACTTAATCGCACTCACTAGTAACTGTAAGGAGAAGTGAGTATATTACACACAGCATTCCCCATTGACTTACTTTCTTCATAGTTTGCATCTGTTGCAAGAGCAGATGAATCTGATTCTTTAAAGTCACTTCTGTGTTCAGGCGTACATTTGAAAGATGCGTGCCCAGAAGAAATAAAAGTTACTCTGAAGGAAAATGATCAGAAAATTTACAAAATAGATATAAGCTTCAAATTTGGAGAAACATGTCCATTTTACAGATTGAAGGCAGAAAACAGACTGACTGGAGAGGGAATTCCAAGTGAAGGGGATGGGACAAACCTACTTCTAGGGCAGGAATGAGGGCACACGGGGTGCCAGTATTCACAAGCTGACCAGGACACACATCAGAACTTGGTTCCATGAGATTTCAGGGACAGATCTGAATGGAAAATGGGGACATATGGACTCACGGATAGCTCATACATAGGATGACAGCACCTATGTATTACGTGGAGAATTTCACTCCAAGTTCTTTATTCTAGGTATTGTAACTGTCTCAAGAGGAGCACAGATGTTCTAAGGAGGGAAACTTGTACCAGTCTCCTTGAAATAGTGGACTCTGAGAAATTGAAATGTCTCAAAAAGTCCCATGCTGAGCAAAGGAGAGGACTGAAGCTTGCAGCAGCCAGAGGAGGGGCTGGTTTCTTAGAGAGAGACTTAGCACAGTGCCTACAGGTTGTCACCGCTCAGAGCACACTGGGGTAGAAGCAGTGAGGATGGGCGGACCACAGTGCTTAGCTAGCAGGCCCCTTGCCCTCTACTTAAACTTAAATTCCATGTCAGGACTCTGAAAGTGTGTGTGTGTGGGATGTGCATGTGTGTGTGTGTGTGTATGTGTGTGTGCACGTGCATGCGCTTGCATATGTGCGTGTGTGTGTGCACGTATGTGTGGAGGAGTGCATGTGTGTGCATGCACATACATGTGTGCATGTGTGTGTGTGTGCAGTGTGTGTGTGCATGTGTGTGTGTGAGTGTGTAGGAGGACTACATGCTCCTGGACCTATTTACATTCATGGCCCTGACTCCAAGCAAGGTGTATGTGTAAGATGTGTTGGCTAGACCCAAGACCATTTGTTGAAGCAACAGAATATTGAAATCAATGCTTCAACCTCCCCAAATGCTGAAAACAACATGTGGGTACAGACTGGTAACGTGTGATGATATCTACTTGTGTCTTTGTGTGCTACTGAGCCCAAAGAGTCAGAAAACCAGTATCTTCCTTAATGAAGCTGCTGCTGTGTAAAATTGTTAGGACAGAAATTCCTCATCCCTTTTCAATACCATATTCATTTTGCTGTTCAATAAACAGGAAGAGCAGAGATCAGAACTCTTCAGCACTTATCACTGCCTCCCCAGAGCTGAGATGGAAGGTGGAAGCCACTACGCTGGGCAAGTTTTAGTTTCTCACAGTATCAGATAGTCTGAGGCAAACACAGTGCTTTAAAACTTTAAGCAGAATTATGATAGCTACGTTTTTGACTTCTTAGGGCCACATGACTTATCTTCTCTGATCTCTGTTACTGTCTTAAGTACAAATGGAGCAACAGAGCCTTCAGATTCCATATGAAGATCGAACAGCAGGGGTGTGGTCAAAGACTTTTGCCTTTGTTCAAGCTGAATGTTGGTTTTCTGCAATGAAGCCAAAATGAAAAAGTAAGCGCTCTTTCTACAGGCAAAACTCTGTATAGCAAGAACAAAAGTTAACCTCTCTCTCTCTCTCTCTCTCTCTCTCTCTCTCTCTCTCTCCACACACAACACACAGCACAGAAAGAGAGAATTCATGTGTAAGGGAATAATGGAAAATATTTCAGATTTAAAATTAAAGACTGAAAACATTATACACTAAAATCTGAAAAGAACCTTGTACCTTTACTGTGTGATATATATACGAGGCCTTCCCCATCTATTTAATAAAAGTAGCACCTGATAACCATGCAGGAGCCCTTCTAACTCTAAATTTGTAGTATTTAAGGAGGGACCTATAAAATTTCTGTAGACTCATTTCCTCTGAATTGAAACCTTCCTGCCTGGAGGGAGGAGAGAGGGCCGGAAGACAGGAAGCTCATGAAATTTATAAGACTTGGGAAGTTGAGAAAATTAAAGATTTTCAAGGTCCCACCGCAAGTTATAGAAGTTGTAACTAACTGCTGGGGAAAAGGAGCCTCTTCCATGGAGCCTCCTGCAAGTTGGGAAGGGAACCCAGGGATGTGGCTTTTATGTGTTATCATCACTGCTGGGTTGGGCTGTTTGGTGATATATGAGTCATGCATGCTCTCATAAGAAACCCCAACAAACTCATTGGTTCACCAGTTTTTTTTGATCTATTGTCCGTGTTCCATCTGTGACAAGCAGATATTTGCTTGAGTCTCTCCAGCAAAGAACCAGATATATCTGTACAGGGACCACCAATCAAATATGGTTTGGAGAGGTGAAGCTACATGCCACCTGTGATGGGTAATAAGACGTGCTACTGATGTTGATTCACCTGAGGGTTGAGCATCCTTTGTATGCAATCCTGACATGGCTGTCTTTCCTGTGTGGTATGAGATACTGTGCTTCCTCTCTATAGTATCAGTTGCATGTTTCCTGTTATGGGTGATAAGACATGCAACCAGGATTGAGCCATCTGAGAGTTCAGCATCCTTGCAAGATAACCCAGGGTGATCATCTTCCTCTAAGTGAAAGGTGGTCGCATTCCTCTTGGATGACTGAAGTCTATGACGTAAGTAAGGAGATGCTCTCCAACTGGCTAATGGGTAAGATAATACATTACAATCCTTGGAAATGACATGGGTATGATGGTAAGGAGGGTATGGCATCACTTGTATGGTGTGTGCATGTAACTGAGGTTCATGTTTCCAACCAGAATGAACTAACCCACGTAGGGAAGAAACTCCCACGGGAAGAAGACATGTGGATACAAGCCTCAACACTAGTCTCTGATGTGGTAGAAAAGATGAAATAAAAGAATGAGGAATAGGTGTTGACTTGGTATTTCTCACAGTGGGGAGGATTCTGTGGAAGAAGAGTACAAGCTAGATCTGTCATACCGCCCTTCCTGGGAACCAAAGACTTGTAACCTAGGAGAAGGTTAGCGAGCGAGAAGAGAGGAGTGAGTGACAGAAGAAAGCCCTCAGGTCTGAGTTTTGACTCAAAGGAAAAGCCACAGTTCAGCACGCAGGTAGGAATCAAAAGGGCACAGTGGAGGAAACTCTGACAAGAGGGGACAGTATCTGAGCAGCTGCAACAGGAACACCTTCTAGGTAAGGAGAAGAGTGTCTCACTACTTAGCTTTAGAGGTCACGGGGTACAGGGTGGACAAGTCTGTGTGCAGTAGAAGCAGAGAAACTGGGCAATAGAGCTACTCATTCCTCCTTCAGACCAAGGCTGAGGGATCTGAGGAAATCAGAGGGAAGCAGGTTCCTGATGGACTGGCACTTACAAGTCAGTTATTGCAAGCTCGGGTACCCATATATCAGGGACCGGAAGACAGCAGAGGCTAGGTAGGCATGACTGAGGGAAATGTGGTTTTGAATAGGAATGGGCATCAGATACTGAACTGGGTCTTCACCAGCCTTGCTCAGCTCCACAGTGGGATGCAATCTTTATGAGGAAGGAGCACTCTGGCAGATCTGAATGACTTACACCAGCAGGTAAGTTAGAATCAGAAAGTACTACAACAGTCAGGTGAAGAAAAAGGATAACTGGACCTGCCCATGTTACTTGAAAGCAAAGGTGGCAAGATCCGTGTCAAGCAGAGTTCACTCTGGGAGACGGGATTGCTAGAGATCCACATACGGTGCTTATGAATCTTTGGAAGGCTTTAAAGACTGGATGGCAAGCCACCAGTGTGAAGAGAGTAAAATGCAGGGAGGTACCAGGTTCCCTTGTCAACTCCTAGGTGTGGAGGAAGGAAATCCCCTTTGATAGTGTACCAAGGTAACTGGCAAATGGTGATCGCAGGCTCCACATTGAACTGGAGATTTATTGGCTCCTGATTAATGTGCAAAACGCTCGTGTTTCAATGGATACTGGGGCTAACTAAGTATACTTTAGTTAATGACAGCTCCCCAAAGTACCAGAGGCTATGGTCAGCAACAGATGGATACAGAGACAGAACAGCATGAGTGGAAATGATTAAGCTTGTTCTGGGAGTAGGCAATGATTTTTCCTAGAGAATATGTTTATATTTATTCCTTACAAGAAAGCACACTGGCGTGGAGACTGTTCACTCCGTTCATAGCCCTTTGGCCAGTCAGGTATCGCTGGCAGAGAGATGAGGCCTCAGCTCCATCTTGGAGTTTGTCACCCTCACCCAGGGAGCCAGTTCAAGATGTGGGAATGCCAGTTCAATGCATGAATGCCTTTGGCCCTGTTCCATGGAAATCGGCATGGATCAGGCTTCACTCGGTACTCTTGGGGGTGGGAGATGCACAGTCGACCTACAGCAGTGGCAGCACCCTAGGATGAAGAGGCCAGATGTTTCATAGAAGACGACAGTGGATCGGGGAAAGCCAGATGAGGGAGCATTTCCATCCACACTGCTGCAGTCAGCATTGCCTTTTTGATGAGGCAATTGGTTCAAGAGATGGGATCTTTCCTTCTTATAGTAAACCTTGATAACTGAAAAAAAATCCCCTTAATTTTTAAATTCCAAGATTAATTAACACTTGCTTGGAATGAGTGTAAAAAAGTTTTCAAATTACATAATATATATTATATATGTATAGGTTATATTATAGAATATACATATATATTCTAGTGAGCATTGTACAGACTTGCAAAAACATTGTGGAAGAACAGTGGAAATACCATTAAAGACTTTGGAAGAAGCGTGAGCTGAAAGAGCACTTCCAAGAGCAATAGGGCTCTTAGGGGGTGGCCCCAGTGGAAATGCTGGGTTCCTCCCCATGAGTGATTGCCCATGGAGGTCCCCAAGATCACTGAAACGGTAAGGCTATTGTCTGTACTGTGGATTGTCAAAACTGAACTAGGAAAGACCCTATGGCTGGAGGCATCTCACACTGTGGCTGCAGGACAGGGAGAAGTCAAACAGACTAAGCTGCAGGTTTCCCCCTGCCGGATGGCTGTCGGACCTATAGGTGACCAGTTTCCCCTCTGCCGGATGGCTGTCAGAACTATAGGTGACCAGGTTTCCCCCCTCCCGGATGGCTGTCAGAACTATAGGTGACCAGGTTTCCCCCCTCCCGGATGGCTGTCAGAGCTATGGGTGGCCAGGTTTCCTCCCTGCCGGATGGCTGTCAGAGCTATAGGCGACTGTGAGCCTGTAGTATTCACTTTAAAAAGAGTTTCCAGGAGTCAGAAATCAACTTGCTCATATATGCTAAAACTCTAGTATTTGGGAAGTATTATCTGTTAACTGTTTTGCCTTGAATTCTGAGTTCTGCCTATTTTAGTTTGTTTTGTTTCTGTATAGTTCAGTTATTCTTAATTCAGTAAGAATGCCAAATGTTACTTTTTAAAATTTTATTTATTTTTTGAGGATTTTCTATACTATATTTTGATCATATTCTTTCCTCTTATCCACTGAGACCTACAACTTCATGTTTTTTCTTCCTTCCTGGTTTTTTTTTATTTTGTTTTTTCCAAACAGGGTTTCTCTGTAGCTTTGGAGCCTGTCCTAGAACTTGCTTTGTAGACCAGGCTGGTCTCAAACTCACAGAGATCCGCCTGCCTCTGCTTCTACCTCCTGAGTGCTGGGATTAAAGCATGCACCACCACTGCCCTCTCTCTCTCTCTCTCTCTCTCTCTTTCTTTCTTTTTTTTTTTTGGCTTTTTTGAGACAGGGTTTCTCTGTAGCTTTGGTGCCTGTCCTGGAACTAGCTCTTGTAGACCAGGCTGGTCTTGAACTCACAGAGATCCGCCTGCCTCTGTCTCCTGAGTGCTGGGACTAAAGATGTGCACCACTACCGCCGGGCTGCCTCTTTCTTTCTTAAAACAAACCAAAAACCCAACACCAAAACAAAAACCACAAATAAATATAGAGACCAATTTGTGTTGACCAACTACTCCTGAACCTGAGGCCTGCCCTGCAGTGTCGCTCTGTTGAAGAAAACTGATCTTTCCCTGGTCCAGCAGCTGTGAATCGCACATAGCTTTGGATTAGGGGTGCTTTCGGGACTTGGAGCTTTCCATGTATCCACTAAGTAACTTTGTATACACTTAGCATATTGGTAACAACTGTGGGTAGCAGTATTTAGTGGTTGGGAGGCCGTACTTTCTAAAGTTTTGATACATATACGACCTGGCATATGACAGCTACCTAGAAGTGCTCTTGTATAGTTAGTTTTTATCACTGCTGTTATTTTTCTTGTGGCCCTGGGGCCTTCAGTATACTAGGCCAGCTCTCTATCACTGAGTTACATCCTTGATTACTTAATAAGTCTTTTATTATCTACGTAAATAAGTGATCTTTCAACTGATCTGTTTACAAAGTTGAAAGTCATTTACCTGAAGATATAAATAAACTTGTCATATTAATGCATCATTAATCATAAAGTAAAAATCTTATCTGAAATGTTAACTTTTTAACGAGTACCATAGTATTAACGTCCACTTTATATACCTTTGCTCTGATGGCTGCAAGTATCCTCGCATCCTCATCCAGGGCATCTAACTTCTGCAGGATTTTTTCCATCATCCTTTGTCAAACAATTCCTGTTTAAAAGGGAAGAAGAAAAATATAAGATTCAATTCAGACCAGAACACACGATGGTTATTTAGGCATAAGGGGAGAGTCCCTTTCTATTACTGCTGGGGGTACATTTCAGAGCTCTGTTGGCCACACAATCAGTCACAGAATTATACATGTACTCAACTGTTTTTTAATAGGAAAAACCCCTAGAACTTCAAGCTGTTACATGAGAGCCAGATGTTCTCCTATGAAAATAAGGCTGTGTGGCTGTCACGATATAATTCAATTCATTTTTAAAAATAATTTATTTTTGTCTTATGAACATTGGTGTTTTGCCTGCATATATGTCTGTGTGAGGGTGCTGGATTCCCTGGAACTGGAGTTCCAGACAGTTGTGAGCTGCCATGTGGATGCTGGGAATTGAACCCAGGTCCTCTGGAAGAGCAGCCAGGCTCTTAACCTCTGATTTATCTCTCCAGCCCTCATGATAAAATTTAAATGAAAAGAATGCAAAGACCTCAGCTTCATATGGTTAACTAAACTTAAATCGGTCCATTGGTGCACAGCACTTAGGAGGCACTGAGAAGCAGAAGCATCTAATCTGAAAACCCTCACTGGGGTTCAAATGATGCATGTGAGCTGGACGGACATCAAAGTCTGGTCTTATTGATCCCAATTTCTGAATGATTAAACTGAAGGTCACACAAGGCCTTCATCAGTTTTCTACAAATGCTTACTAGTAGAGTTGAGGCAAGAACCCAGGAGTACTGGAGGTTAGGGAAACGACTCGGTGGTTAAAGCACTTGCCAATAAGCCTGAGGACCTGAGTTCAGATGCCTAGATCCCAGAGGAATGCTGGGTGGGTGTGGCTAGCCACCTGTAATCCTAAATCAAGAAGGTGAAAATAAGTAATCCCCAGAACAAGTCAGTGGGAGTAGCCTTGTTGGTGAGGTCTGGGCTTGCCTGGAAGATATTTTCTCAAGAAATAAGGCAGATGGTTCCTGGCATCCATCTCTAGCCTGCATACATATACCCACACAGGTGTGCTACCCCAACATGCAACCACATATAAATGAACACGTTAACACACACACACACACACACACACACACACACACACACACACACACACACACACTTTAACAAGAAAATGGAAGAAAAATGAATGCAGCATTGGTAATCCAGTACTTCCTCCTACATTTATTTTTTAAATTTGGACAGTTTTGGCTTAGTGAACTGAACGGGATCCAGTGGCACTGAAGTGTAAAAATTACCATGGTTCGCTGAAGTCTGAGCTCACCAGTGTTTATGAAGAATACCAGTCTGTGTCAATACTGAACTTCTTTCTAACTCAAAAGTTCTTCTATATTTCTCCCATATTGTACTGGACATTGGCCAATCAGTATTATAAGGGGCAGCCATGCTTGAAACACAATAGTTCATACTCTTTGATACTTCATTTCTTTTAATTTTTTCCTTCACCAAATATTGTACCAACTTTGAATCCCCCCTGAGTGTGTCTGTGTGTGCATGTGTGTGTGCGTGTGTGTAAAATCTCTATACAAATCAAATAGGATGAATTCAGATCTTCTGAGATTAAAATTCACCTCGGTGTAGGCAGACTCTCATCCTTACCTGGTTACACAGTGGACACAAACTGAGGCATTTTGAGTGCAGCCAGAAGGTTGGGAAGGATGCTTTTCATCTTGTTGGGATAAGATCTAAAAATGTCGAAGGTGTGACTGAGCTGATGGCCTAAGAGGTTGCATAACTGGTGAGTGTGTGTATGCATGTGTGTGTAATATGTCTGTGATGTATGCACAATACATACATGAGTGCCAAAGGAGGAGGAAGTGTCCTGCCCATCACGCCCTGCACTAGTCCCTTGAGGCAGAAAGTCTCACTGCAACTAGAGCTGGACAGTAAGCCCCAGGGATCCCCCACCTCTCCCCATGCCCCAGTGCTTGGCTATTTATGTGTCTGGAGATTTGAACTCAGGTCCTCATGCTTGCATAGCAAGTGTTCTTGCCATCAACTGAGCCTTCTCTTCACCTTCCAGACTAGAGTTTTAAACGTTGAGCCTCTGGGCCTCATGTGGAACTGTTTCACCCAAGAAGGGGTATTTTAAGTAGGTAATTAGTTCCTCCTGGTTCTTCTCTGACACTCCCACACTCTAAACCGTTCTCTCCACATCCTCTGCATTCGTGAAAAAGGCATCCCTGCCTTAAGATACTTTCCAAGGATGAATTATTGATACTTCCTATAGTTCCCTCCCCATAACCTTCTCGGTGGACTCAGTGCCAGTCAATAGTTAATTGATGGCTTTCTGTTGCTGTGACAAGATACCTTAGACTGAATGCTGTATGAAGGAGAGAGAATCACCTATCTAGGGCATAGTTTTGGAGCTGAAGTCTAAGATTTGGAGATTCTATAATCTCTAAGTGAGACCTTGTGGCAAATGGCATCAGGATGGTGGTGACAGTCGGTACAAGAACCATGATGTCAGATATAAAGCCAGTGGCAAGGCAGGATCCAACTTTGCTCTTTTATATCTGCCCCATTGTAAGATCTAACTGGTCTCAAGAAAGCTATACAAACTCCTTCTGTGGCAGGGTCCCCTAGTGACCTCAGTCCTTCTCGTATCACTATACTGGGGACTGTGTTTTCAATACATGAACCTTTAGGGAGGATTTCCTTAGGGAGGAGACTATGTCCAAGCCAAAGTACCAATATGACAAAGAACTTAGGCTTGGAAAATTCTGGGCCATGGGGACACAGACAGACAACAGTCTTTCCCCACATAAGCTCAGTGAGGAGGGGGAGGTCTCATGAACCATGTGCCGATTCACAACAAGCTTAGGCTCCTACAGGTGGGAGAGGGAGATCTGGATCCAGGCGTCAGCTCATTGTGGATGTTGCAAGCTTTAAAGATCTGCTGCAGGAAGGCAGGTTAATGTTCTGAAAGAGACAAATAGTTTATCTGGACACTACAGATTTTCTGTTAGAGCCAGGAACAGGTCATCTTGTGTCTGAGAAACAGGGATGGAATTTGGGTTCCTGTTTCCATCACTGAAGTGGATATGCCAAAATGTCTTCTCACAGAGACAGACCCTTCTCAGTGAGAAATAGGAAGGTGAATGGTCTTCCCAGCTGGAGAAAGGGACAAACGACACAAAAGCGCTAAGATCTGCTGGTTGCTGATGCTAAGGAAGAAAGCAGGTCTCTTTAGAGCAGCAGTTCCCAACCTGTAGCTCATGACCCCTTTGGGGCTGCACATCAGATAAATTCAATTCATAAGTTACAAGATTACAGTTATGAAGTAGCAATGAAATAATTTTATGGCTGGGGGGTCACCACAACATGAGGAACTGTATTAAAGGGTCACAGCATTGGAGAGGTTGGGAACCTCTGCTTTAGACTGAGGTGTCCTGTGTTCTACTCTTAGTGCCCTCCCTACTTCAATGTCACAACCAGCAAGGTACGGTGCAGCACACCTCCTCATTTTATACATGGCTGCTGTGGCAGAGAAAGATGCTCACGATCACACCTATTATTTTCTGTCTCATGTTTCTTAACTGCAAATTTTCTTTAAACTCTAATCTGTACTTCAGGGCACTGATTTCCTACATCCCCTTTGTTCCCAATCTACCGTCATCTGGCTTCTAATTAAATCAACCCCTAGGTTGTCAGGGTCACTGTCTCATGAACTAATGAATACTTTATCTTTGTTCTTAAATTCTTTGATCTTTTATAAATTTGTGAATATCAATTATGCCTTTCTATAGAAATTCTTGCCCCTCTCAGTTTCCGTAACATCAGTCTTCCTCCCTCCTTGGAAGATTCCTTACCAATGTCTTTAGGCCTCACCTAAACACTTGTACCCCCAGGGGTTACACCATGTTTCCCATTGTTGCACATTCTCCCAAGACAGCCTCTTATGAACCCATGGCTTCATCTATTGTCATCTCTTCTCCAAGCAAATTCTCCAGAGTCCCAAGCCTATATATACAGCCCAGCTTATATTTCCCACCAGGAGTGAAAACTTCCTCCATCATCCCTTTGCTGCATCCAAGACTCTTCTAATCCATAGGATCACACTAACATCTCTCAGGCTTCTGGCTCACACACTGGGGCATCACAGTGATTTTCCTTCTTAGCCATTCTATAGAATGGGTTGAAAACTTTGATACAAAAGTGCTGTGGAACAGTGGTCTTGTACCCTGTTACCTTGTAAAGATTTGTCAGTTGTATTGGTTTAAGAAAACGCTGATTGGCCAGTAGCTAGGCAGGAAGTATAGGCAGGGTGACCAGGCAGGAAGTGCAATAAGAACAGGAGAATTCTGGGAAAAGGAAAGACTGAGTCTGCATTTGTGACCCAGACGCAGAGGACACAAGATGAGAATGCCTCACTGATAAAAGGTACCAAGCCATGTAGCTAACTTAGACAAGAATAATGGGCTAATTTAAGATGTAAGAGTTAATTAGAAGCCTGAACTAATAGGCCAACCAGTTTATAATTAATATAGACCTCTGTGTATTTCTTTGGGACTGAATGGCTACAGGACTGGGCGGGACAGAAATCTCTGCCAACACAAATTTTCTGGTGTCCCCTCAGATCTTCAAAGTAAAACCCCAGGGGGTGAAGATTAAGAATCCCCCCCTCCTCCTGGGAACTGAAGTAGGCAAGCACTGGACTCTCAAGTCTCCAGTCTAGGCATTAATTGGGGTGTGTGGGATGTACTGGTGTCAAGCATTCTAGGCACACAGCTGCATCAATTATTGATTGCTGGTCTCTGGTTATCTACTAAGTGTTATTATGATGCAGGTCTTCCCCAGACCTGGATTTGGTTTCTGCTTTAGTGGAGAAGCTCCTCACCTCTTGTGTAAAAATGTGCAATTGCTTTATCCAGCATAGGACCTACTCTAAGAATCTTCTTAGCTCTTTCTGTTTTACCCACTGTAACCTCAGTTTAGGAGTCTGGAAGTTGTTGCTTGGATTACTGCAATAGTTTAAAATTTCCTCCATATATTTGATGAATTCTATTCTTCATATATTTGCAATGTTTTTTTCCAAGAAAAATATGATTTGTCTTCCTATTTAAAGCTTCAGTTTCTTCAAACACATATTAAACAACACCAAACTCCTTGCTGTATTATGCAAGGTTCATAGTGTGGCCTCTGAGTTCAGTATCCTGTGATCATTCATGCTTGATTCCTCACCCATGAGAAACAACTGTGGCTTTTCAAGTGCATTCATCTTCTTTTAATTGTTACTTAATATTCTCTGTTTACAGGGCTAGTCTACACTCTCTCCACTCCTAAGTTATCCTCATTAAGCAACACCTCTGCAGGAAGTAGTCCCTGTAGACCATGATTTGGAGAGCAACTGTCTGCATGCAGAAGAAAGCCTACTGATAACCCCCTCTGAGCTATGTACTTCTTGAAGGCAGGAACATCACCTAATTCATCTCTGAACCTCTAATGCCTCACAACTTAAGTGGTAGCTGCCAGAAAGAGAAAGGACAGTTGTAAATGCCATGACTGCCTTTGGCCTTCGGCAAGGTTCTTGCCTTTGACAGTGCCCCTGGAGGGTCTTTGGGACTAATCCATCAATTTGAAAAAAAAAATGGAAAAAAAAACTGAAGGGAGAGGGAAATCAACAGAGTCTGATATGGGATTCCTCTCTGTATGCAGTGAATATGTTTTATTACCATTGTTAATAAAGAAGCTTCTTTGATCTGCGGCAGGGAAGAATATAGCAAGGCAGAAAATACAAGCAGAGATAGAGGAGGAAAGAAAGTGGAGTCAGGAAGATGCCATGTAGCTGCCAAAGGAGAAAGATGCCAGAACTTTACCAGTAGGCCATAGCCTCGTGGTGATATATAGATTAATAGAAATGGGTTGATTTAAGATGTAAGAGCTAGCTAGGAATATGCCTAAGCTATTGGCCAAGCAGCATTGTAATTAATATAGCTTCTGTGTGATTATTTGGGTCTAGGCAGCTGGGAAACAAACGAGCAGGCTCCATTTATAAGAGTCCATATTCAGTGCACTTTGACAAACACTTGACACCTGAGCAGCACTAAATGGACTCAGCAGGTAATAGTCTCTCTCTCTCTCACACACACACACTCACACACACACACTCACACCCCAGTAATAATAAAACAAGTTATAAAGTCAAGGGGGAGTTGAGGGGCCTGGGAGGAGTTTGAGGAAAGAGGTTGTAGAGGTGGTAGACATTATGAAGTTTCTCAAGAAGAAAAGAAAAATTTAAACCAAACAAAACCAAACTGACAAACCAACCAAGCAACTAAAGCAGCCTTTCCTTCTCCCCACCTTCAAATGTATGTGCCATACAAACGGCATTAGTGTCCTGCCTAAGAACATCTGGAGTGAGACAGGCCCTGCCTGAACACGGTGCTGTATGAGGGTGGACTTGCTGCTTAACTTTTCTGTGTGGCCCATTTAAAAAGCCGAAACAATAACAGTGTGGAAGTCATGGGGTTGCTATAAAGTTTAATCATGCAGATATAGGTGGGAAGATAATTGATAAAGTAAAACTAAGTGAGGATGCACTTACTAGTTAGATGCCAGGCATCTGGGATTCCTTTTTCACAATTGCAGTTCTTCTTGGGGAGCAGACCGTCTCATCAACTGCCACTCTTGCCATAGTGTGATCAACAATAGACCTGCATTTGTCTGTCTGCTTGTGTCCTTTGGCTACACTCACCCCAACTTTCTCAGAACTCAGCAAACGACCAGAGCGTCACAATCATTCAGTGTTTTTTTCTTATCGTGCAACTCCATATCTTCCGTACAATGACTTCCCGTGATCTTGCTTCCTTTCCGTTCCTACCTGACTCACGGAATTATGCTGGATTTTAGATCAAATTCCTGTTTATCTTTTCAGTTCCGGGAGTCAAACTAAAGATCTGTGTTATGAGACCGGCGAGCAGGCCTTGAGTGCCCCGTAACTACTGAACAGGAGCACTGTGTTCAGGGTACCGCGTCTCCGCGCTGGCGTCTCAGCAACAAGCTGTAGTATTGTGCTCAGTGGCTCTCATCACGTTTCTTAATGCTGATATAACTTGGGGCGGGAGAGATGTACTCGCTTCTGAAATCTGCACAGCTCTGGCTAAAGCTCTCCCACACCCTTACGCTCTGGGGCCGGTGGTCTTCTCTGGAATGTAGGGTTCTTACATGTCACAAAGCCAACCTTCCAGACCGTTGGGGTTAGAACCCGTCTAGAGGCTATAACACTGCATCATGAGCAAGCAGGGCTGTGCCCTCCCCCCGTTTCATTTTGGGTTTTGGTTGTTGGTTTTTCGAGACAGGGTTTCTCTGTGTAGCTTTGACTGTCCTGGAACTCACTCTGTGGACCATGCTGGCCTTGAACTCACAGAGATCCGCCTGCTTCTGCCTCCTGAGTGCTGGGATTGAAGGCGTGCACCACCACCACTCAGCATGTGGTGGCACACACTGGTAGGATTTGCTGAGGGAGGCAGAGGCGGGAGGATCACGAGTTCGAGGCCAGCCTGGGCTACACATTGGCCAGGCATGGTGTGGCTCATGCCTATAATCCCAGCAGTTTGGGAGGCTTGGGCAGGATCGGTGCTTGAGAGTTCGGGGTCAGCCTCCTGGACTGTGCTTTTACACACGCGCACAGGAAAAGCTCTTTCCATCCTTGCTTTGACTTCTTATCCTCCTCCAGCCCCTTAGGTTTCTGCCCTCCGTCCCCAGATCACTGCAGCATACCTACCCTGCTGATTTGCCTACGTTCCTCATCTTTGGAATATTGATCATTCAAAATGCCATCCAAGCACTCTGTCTTTAAGAGAACAATGATAAGGCCCAGCTCTAGCCCATGAACCATGACTTGTTTCATCTTATCTGAGGAATGGGCCCCCAGGTTTTCAGACGATATCCAAGAAAAGACAATGCAAGATGTGGCTCTATCTTTCTGACTTATCCCCCACAACACCCCCTTATGTTCCTCCAGTCATGTCCCACCCATTCCCGGCCATGTCCTTACACTTAGCTCTTCCCTTACTTTGAACATCCTCTCTTCAAGTGTTCTGATCATAAGCCTGCCTGTCCAATCCCAGTGTGAAGCCTCCCTCATTTGTGAGCCTTCCCTTGGCCTCCTCGCTGTCTTGGTGACTTCTCTTTCTTTTATGCTCCTATCATACTTCATACTACTTCCTCCTAAAGAGAGTTACTCTCAGCTGGGCCTTGGTGGTGCATGCCTTTAATCCTATAACTTGGGAGGCAAAGGCATGCGGATCTCCATGAGTTCGAGACCAGCCTGGTCTACAAAGCAAGTTTTAGGACAGCCAGGGTTACACAGAGAAAACCTGTCTCTGACCTTAAACAAAACCCATGCACTCTCTGATCCATCTCTTCCTCAGCATTAATCTTATTTGCAGGGAGACTTGAGCCACTCTCCTCTGAATCTCAGCATTTTACATTCAAATGTAACCTGCACAGCGCAATTTAATCTGGAGATGTCTCCGAGTAGAATGTCTTATGGGTGAGCACCCCTGCGCACCTACGATAACTGGTGTTACTGCAGGATGATTCTCTTTCTGGAGAATGAAATATCAAGTGGGGTGAATCGTTATGAAATGTAGCTTTTTGCCATATTAAATAGTGCAATAGTTTTTTTAAAAAGGAAATGGATTTATGGTTTTAAGTTTGTTGGATTTTTTTCCCTTCGTGTGTGTGTGTGTGAGAAAGAGGGGGGGGGGAGACAGGGTCTCACATTACCAGGATGGGACTTATAAGCATAAGCCATAAGCAGTGGCAGCACACACCTTTTTTTCTCTTTCTTTCTTTCTTTCTTTCTTTCTTTCTTTCTTTCTTTCTTTCTCTCTTTCTTTTTCGAGGCAGGGTTTTTCAGTAGCTATGGAGCCAGTCCTGGAACTCACTCTGTAGATCAGGCTGGCCTCAAACTCACAGAGATCCTCCTCCCTCTGCCTCCTGAGGACTAAAGGTGTGTGCCACCACCACCCAGCTTTTTTAATTTCGGCACTTGGGAGGCAGAAGAAGGTCTCTGTGAGTTCAAGGCCAGCCTGGTCTAGAGAATGAGTTCTATGACTGGCAGGGTGGTTACAGAGAAAAACTTTGTCTTAAAAAAAACCCAATAAATAAAAACCAATAAATAAATAAAACAAAAAGCATAAGCCATCATATGGTTTAACTGCTAGATATGTATTGATAATTTTTGATATGTTTAGGGGTTAACAAACAGAAAACTTACATTAGAGCACAGCAAGTTCCTAATCACTCTCTGGTCAATAATCCCCAGGCCTCACTTCAAAGGCCGTCACAAAGGAAACCTTAGCAGCCCTCATCAGCCCACTAGAGACTGAGTAATGATCAAATAATACAGAGCTTTAGAAAACAACTATCTTTAAGGGCACAGTTTCATTTTAACAGTGTGTTCCTGACCTCTGGACTGGAAGTGAAAACAAAACCCAAGTTCTCACCAGGCTAGGCTCCCTGAAAAGGCTTTCTTCAGGAAGTGTCAAATGTCTGTTGAGGGAGTTCAGAAGAACCAAGGATCTCTAAACACTTAAACAGTACAAGTGTTTGCCCAGAAAACAGAAGCTTAAATCAAGATGGACCTCCATTATGTGTCTTTATCAGTTCAAACATTTCTCCATGGAAGACAAGACCGGTGAGAAACAAGACTGATCTTTTTCTCTTTTTCTTTCTCTTTCCTTCCTTCCTTCCTTCCTTCCTTCCTTCCTTCCTTCCTTCCTCCCTCCCTCCCTCCCTCCCTCCCTCCCTCCCTTCCTTCCTTTCTTCTTTTTGATACATTCTACTTAACGCTGCTGAGATTACAGCGAGGGGACCGTCCCTTCATTTGCCAAATAATTAACTTCTACTTGCTAATGAGGTAACTTCCTCAGTTTACATTTCCAGTGTGGTTTCAGATAATTTCTTCCTTTTAAACCGAGGATGGTAAATGGTCCATTTTACAGAGTGAATTCGTCTTCCCCCACACCAAAACACACGTTGAAGCACTAACTTCCAGTTCCCTCGAATGTGATTCTACCTGGAGATATGCCTCCAACAAAGAGGTCAAGTAAAAATGAGAGTGTTTGGTCCCAACTCGTCCATAAGACTGGTGCCATGTAAGATGAAATCAGCTCTGATGGACACAGGGTGGAGTCACAGGGAGAAGCCTGCATACCCAAGAGGGATGCCTGCGAAGCTGACCCCTGCCTGTCCCTCTTTCCACGGCTTAGCATCCGGAACTGTGAAAGCACAGCTGTCTGCTGCTTACCCTCCTGGTCTCTGATGCTTTCTTAGACTCATCCTTGAGTAAGACCTGGTGGATCAGGCTGTAATCCCAGATACTCGGGAAGATAAAATGGGAGCTTTTCCAGGGCTGACTGGGAAACCTGGTGAGACCTCGTGTGTTAGTTAGGGTTCTATTGCTGCAGAGAGACACCATGACAACACTTATAAAGGAAAACACTTAACTGGGGCAGCTTACACTTCAGACGTTTAGTCTGTTATCACCGTGGCGGGAAGCATGGTGGCACACCGGCAGACACGGTGCTGGAGAAGGAGCTGAGGGTTCTACATGCTTGAGCTTCTGAGACCTCAAAGACCACCACCTAGTGACACACTTCCTCCAGCAAGGTCAACCTGCTCCAACAAGGTCACACCTCCTCATAGTGCTGCTCCTTATGGGCCCATGAGGGCCATTTGTATTCAAACCACCACAATAGTGCGGCAGGGGGGGAGGGGGGTCTGGGATGTAATTCCAGGGCAGAAAGCGTGCCTAGCATGGGCAAAGTATGCTGGATCCTAGCACCTCAAAAAGATTGAAATATGAACTTGGTCCATATACTTCAGCCCACACCATTTTTTTAAATTTTTTTCCCCATGATATGTATTGAGCTCTACATTTTTCTCTGCTCCCCTCCCTCCTCTAACCCTGCCCCAAGGTCCCTATGCTCCCAATTTATTCAGGAGATCTTGTCTTTTTATACTTTCTACTTCCCACGTAGATTATATCTATATAGGTCTCTCTTAGTGTCCATATTGTTCTCTAAATTCTCTGGAATTGTGGTTTGTAAGCTGGTTTTCTTTGCCTTATGTTTAAAAACCACCTATGAGTGAGTACATGTGATAATTGTCTTTCTGTGTCTGGGTTACTTCACTCAAAATAATGCTTTCTAGTTCCATCCATTTTCCTGCAAAATTCAAGCTGTTATTTTTTTCTGCTGTGTAGTACTCCATTGTGTAAATGTACCACTTTTTTTTTTTTATCCATTCTTCGATCAAGGTGCATTTAGGTTGTTTCCAGTTTCTGGCTATGACAAATAAAGCTGCTATGAACATAGTTGAGCACATGTCCTTGTTATCTCTGCATTGACAAATATTAGTGTATATTCATTATATATCACAACAGATTATAGCATTTTCAGCAATGTATATATTTGCATCATATTCACTCACCCTCATTATCCTTTCTTGCCTCACTCCAAGTTTTGCTGGTCCCCTTCTCTTCTCTAGTACCCCTTCCAAGTGAGGGGTTACTCACAGGACTGTGGGCAACCGTCCAGTGGCTACGCCACTGAGGAAAACGTCTCTCTACCCGGCAGTGCTGGCGTCCTCTAGCTTCGCGGAGAGTTTCACCGGTGAAACCTCTACTCCCTCTTTCTGGGATCACATGCCTCCATCTTTTCTTGGGGCAGGGATTAGCATTGCTGAGAGGAATGTGGTGGGCCAGTGGTCAAACTCTCTCTGACTTCACAGCTCTGACCCACTCTTCAGTTTTAATTTTTACCAAAATTTGCCAGTTACCAGTCTTATATAAGGTTTCATGTTTCAAAGGGAAACTATCAAAAGATTTTAAAAGTATGACCAACATACGCCTATGAGCAAGCAGGCATAGGGCATAATTTAGCAGCCTGGGACTTGACTTGGTTTGAATTATGAATTATGAAATAAAGTTGAGAAAGTTCGCTAAATTTCAGTTAGTACTGAAAGAGCAAAGGGTTTTTTCAAAGAATCAGGTTAAGACTGTTGGCTCCATCTGTACCTCTGTTCTCACACATTCGAGAATGTGCTTTTCCAAGACTTCACATCCAAATGTGATTCTCATCCAAACCCGCCTGCAGGGCCACAGAAATGTGATCCTCACCCAGACCCACCTGCAGGGGCTGCAGAAATGTGGTCCTCACCCAGACCCACCTGCAGGGGCTGCAGAAATGTGGTCCTCATCTAGACCCGCCTGCAGGGGCCACAGAAAAGCATCTCCTACTACAAGACAAATCATGACTCTGAACTTCTCTAATGCTGGTTTTTCCTCAAACAACCCAGCTTTATACACCTTTGTCTTTAGGTTTGCTGGTTTTCCCATCCCCACTTTACTAAGATAACAATGTATCTTGTATCCATAGAAACCATCTCCAGAGCTTTCCATCTTGAGACAAGAATTCTTACTCTCCAAGGAATTTCAGTCCACATGCTCTTGTCACCCAAAGCCAAAGTGAGCCATAAAATACTCATAAAACTTGTGCTGAAGGAGTGGAGGGAGAGAGCCTAAAGAGGGAAGATGACCTAGAGAGAACTAAGGGCAGTTGCTTTGTACCTACTATTGCAATTCCTTCTTCCTTTTGTGTTTCTCATAGAAATGGAGAAAATTTTAATAAGAAGCTTAAAATTCATATGCAGCTTGCAGGTCTGAACTGAAATTGGCAGCTTATATTTAAGTATTAAAGAAAAATTTTCAATACTTATGAAGTTAAAAATTCCATTTTTACCCACAAGGCCAAGAAGCATCTGATGCATATAGTAAGATTAGTCCAGCATTATATAAACCTGAGTAGCAGCCTTGGACACATGAGCGCGCGTGCACACACACACACACACACACACACACACACACACACACACACACACACACGGAGAGAGAGAGAAAAGAAAGACACCACACAGACAGACAGACACATCATTCATATGCAACACAGAATTACGGACTAAAGATGAGTACCTTGGAATCAGTTTATATTTAGTCAGGAATGGCATAAATTTTATATAAAACAGATTAAATTTTCAGTCAAGAGTTCTCTTGATAAACATTTTGAGAATGTACCTTATATGCTATATCAAAATGGGAGGGCTGGAGAGATGGCTCAGTGGTTAAGAGCACTGCCTGCCCTTCTGAAGGTCCTGAGTTCAGTTCGCAGCAACCACATGGTGACTCATAACCATCTGTAATGAGATCTGGTGCCCTCTTCTGGCCTTCAGGCACACATGCAGACAGAATACCGAGAATACTGTATACATAATAAATAAATAGATTTAAAAAAATGGGAAAAGGAAAAACTTAAACAAGTAGGTCTAATGACGAGAGCATGTCATGGGCAAGACTCTGAAACAGACTGTAGTGCTATGTAATAGTCATCAAATTGGCATAGTGCCCAGTGGCAGAGCACTTGTTCAGCAGCGGTGCAGCTCTGGGTTTAGTCACCCCTGGCCAGGTAACAACCTTTAGAAACCACCCTGAAAATAAAGGAAAGAAAAAATGGCTAGAGTTTGCTTGTCATACTCATAGCCAATGCATGAACATCATGAACCCAATTTGTTCTATATATTTATCATATAAGAAACCCAGTAATAAAAGATGTAAGTAGCAGGATTCTATTATTTGTTAAACTGTGGACACTGACGATCATTGGGGCCAGTGACAAGAATGACGCTGACCATGGTGATGTGAGGAGTTCTCAGGAAAGTCGCAGGTGTCCTCGGGGGAGATTGAGGGGGTATAGGTGGGCATTGGCAGATGTGGCCACAGGGACCCAAATAAACAAAGTGCATATTTCTTTGTCTCTCTCTCCCCGCCGCTATCCATCTCCCTCCTCCTTTCTGTGTGTGTTTTGAGTGCAATCAGATGAAGTTTTAAAAAGTATAAAGGCAGAGAGAAGAAATACGGTCTCTTAGAGAAGATACCACCACTTGGTGGCAGCATACCCAAGTTTAGACGGCTGAAAATTGAAAACAAAACATGATTTGAAATGTCACCATATATCTCCTGACTACAGTTGCAAAATCACCCCCCAAATACTCTCTTTCTGGCTGGAGGTCAGCTGCTGTTCCTTATGCTGCAGGTTCCAGTGCACCCTTCTCAGGCCGAGGGGGCTGGCTCTGAACAGCTCTTGCCTAGCACATACGGGAACTTCACAGCACACAAGAGAAAGCTTCCTCTAGGACAGACATTTTGTTTTACCTTTAATTCCCACCATTTTTACTCTCACTATGAATCTGTGGAACCGCTTCTACACAGCCCTGGGAATGATTAAACTAATGCTTAAGCCACTTTCTTATTTCCAATAGCTTTCTTTTTATTGCTGCTGAGATCTGATTTATACCTTTTATATTGGCATCCCTTACAGAAATAGGAAAACCTCTCTCCCCTTCTCCCCCTCTCCCCTTCCCTTCCCTTCCGTCAGGACCTTGCTATCTAGCCCAGTTCTGTAGCACGAATAATAAAAGCCCAGAGACAGACATTGGGGTTCAACCTGAAGATCTGAAAAATAAAGCAAGCAGCCACTAGAGAGCTCTTACCTCTAAGAAATCCTCAAACTGAAAAGAGAGTGAGTTCCTGTCTCATCCCACCTTATATTTCTCTCTAGTGCTGGGATTAAAGGCGTGCACCACTGCCGCACGGCCTCTATGGCTAACAGTGTGATTGCTGGGATTGAAGGTGTGTGCCGCCACTGCCTGGCCTGTATGGCTGACTAGTGTGGCTGTTTTGAGTTCTGGTCTTCAGGCAAACTTTATTTATTAAAATACAAATGAAATATCACTACACAGTTCAGTCTCAGATTTTCAATCTTCTTGCGGCAAGCTCCTAGGTTCTGGGATTACAGGCATGCTCCAAGCTCAGCATGGTCTTTCTTCTTGTGGAAGACATTCTCACTTAGGGCTAGGGAGATGGTGGTCAGTAAACTGCTTACTTTGCAAAAACAAGGACCTTATGTGTGAAAAGAAGCAAGCCCATGAGAAAAAAGCCAAGGGAAAGCCAGACAGTCGTGACACACGCCTTTAGTCCCAGCACTGGTGGGCAGGTCTCTGTGAGTTCAAGCTTGGTCTGCTGAGTGAGTTCCAGGACAACCAGGGTTACAGCAGAGAAAAACCCTGTCTCAAAAAAAAAAAAAATCAAAAAAAAAATCAAAAACAACAACAACAAAAAAAAAAACAAAACAAAAAAATAAAGAAAGAAAAGGCCAATGGCACTGGTGTCTGTTAGATTAGTATTCAGGCATCTGTACTGGCCTGCCCTTGGGGTCCTGACAGGATACACCCTCAGCTGCAGCCACTAAAAGCACCCCATGTGCACATTTGCTATGTTCCCTTTTAAAATGTGGGCGTGCCCATCTTCTTCCTCCTCCCCCTTTCTCCTCCACCACTCTTGTTCCCAGGCACCTGTCTCTGCCCCTCTCTGCCCCCTTCTCGGCTCTTCTCTCTCCTCTTCCAACAAACCTCCCATGGGAACCTTGTTGCATGGCGTGACTTCTCTTCCCGGGGTTTTTAAATTACAACAGTGTCCACTTGTAATCATAGCTCCGAGGAGGCAGAGACAAAAGGGTCCCTGGGGCTTGCCAGCCACTCAATCTAGCCTACTGGTTGAACTCTAGGTCAATCAGAGACCCTGTCTCAAAACAACAACAACAAACAGCAAAACAGGTGGGCAGTGGCCAAGGACCAACACTTAAGGCTGTTCTCTGGACTCCATATGCACTCATGTACACATATATGCAAGTATACACATATGATCATAGTTACAGAAGTTCTTGTCCCTTTGGAAGTCAACAACAAACATGATTGTAAGTGAGGATATCTACACCCATTCTTCTTATTCACCTCGTGTTACAGTCAGAGTCGTTCTTATGTTCCCTATGTATTTACAAGTCCTGTTGTGTAGGGTCATTTCTCAGGCATGGCATGGTCACTGCCATCTTGAAGTTGGAGCTGTGGTGATGGCCCCAGGAGACTCTCACCGATGTTGGGTCTATTAAGGCTTGATGGTAGAGGAGCATGGGGAAGGCCATCAGACACTTAGCTTCTAGCCCTTCCCTCTCCCTGCCCACTCCTCACCACACTGCATGTAATCCTGTCCTAGGTACTCAAAGCCTCAAGAGGTGCTTGTGTATGGAGGAGGTAGGTTAGCTGTATAGGGGACTTCAGTGACAGGAGGGTATGGTGGAGAGGGTAGCATCAAGACAAGCCTATGAAAAAAAAACAATGAAAAGGTTGGAACTCTGACTCTTTCACACCCCTCCCAAGGCCTACATATAAGAGGCTGAGGGGGCCCAGGGCCACTGAATGCCTAACCTTTCCCAGCTCTCTGGCCTGTTTTCTTGCTCAGAAGTGTTCTTTTTCTTAATCCATCAACTCTGCTTCTACCATTATCCATGTGTCTCTGGTCCAGTTCCTTGTTAGGGGACACAATAATCTGGAAATCTCAGCAGATGCCCTCTGGACTCCAGGGTCAGCCCATAGCAGTTGGTGAGTCACCAGACAGGAAGTCATATTTATGACCATAGTCTCTTAATCTCCTCAAGGAGGTTAGGATCTTGTACCTGTCCACTTGCCTCCCTCCCTCCCTCCCTCCCTCCCTCCCTTCCTTCCTTCCTCTTCACTTTTTGTTTTTCCTCCAAAGTACATGGACACCGGGGACCCAGCTGTGGAGAGTGTGGTCATGGTGTCAGAACAGATGTCAAAGGAGACTTAACACCAGTCTGGGACACTGAATCCAACCTTCTTTACAGTTCATGATGCCACAGGTCAGGGGAAGAAGAGTCCCCAGAGGTTCCACAGTGCTACCTCTCCCCCAGATATTCTTAAACTGCCAGTACTTTTCCCACCTCCACTCCCCTTTTCATTTTCTTCTTCTACAACGGCCTTGATGCCCCAACTTGGGCACAGGGAGAGCAATGATAGTTGCTGCCGTTCATGTCTGTATTGGTCAGTGTTCCTTAGAGGAACAGAACTGATAGATTGAATCTCCTTGTATGTAGAAAGAAGATTAGAATGGCTTACAGGCCGTGGTCCAGCTAGTCCCACAATGGCTGTCTACCAACAGAAGATCAAAGAATCCAGCACTTGTTCAGTCCACAAGGCTGGGTGTCTTATCTGGTCTTCAGTATAAACAGAATTCTAGAGACATAGGCTCTAATTCCAGTGAAGGAATGAACTTGCCAGGGAGAGCAAGAGCAAGAAGGCAAAAGGCGAAAACTTCCTTCTTCCATGTCCTTTATGTAAGCTGACAGCAGAAAGTGTGGCCCAGATTAAAGGTGAACCTTCTACCTCAAAAAATCTGAGTCGGAAGTAGGTTATCCCATTTCAAACAGCTTAATTAAGAAAAAAAAACCCACATGTGTAGCCACCACTTGAATTTTAAGTTAATTCCAGATGTAGCAAAGTTGACAACCAAGAGCAGCCATATGAACACCCATCTTCAGGCCCAGATGAACCCTAGAGAACCATCCCTACTCTGGGTTCCAGCTGTGGCCAGGACGGGGAGGAAGGAGGTGTGTTGCAGAGGCTGACTCCATTGCCTGTAGCACCTGGACCTGGACTCTAGGCAGGTTTCCACCAGGGTTCATGAACCTTGATCTATCCTTCAGGGCCATCGCCTGGTAGGAACGGGACTTCAGAGGCTAGCTCTAGAGGTCCCAGAGACGAAAGTGAAAGACACAAACAGAAACAGAGGCTGATAGGCTAGGCCCAACGCTATTCAGGATCTGGATGCCTGAGTCCAATTCTGGGGAGTGAGGCACACAGATCAGTCAGGGCAAAGCATTCTCACCCCTCACCGTTCTTGATTGACTTTGCTCTACACTCCCTTCCCAGGAAATAGAGGATACAGGTAGAAGCTAGAAGGCACATGGGTAAACTATTTGGTCAAAGTCTCTATGACTATCTGTCTACACTTCAGGCTCTCTCAGATCAGACACTTCCTGACAGGGATTCTTACATCCCAGCAGGGATGAAGACATGTAGGATGGTGAGGGAGAGTCTCTTCACAGGATCCAAACATTGAACTTAGAAACCTGCTAACAATGATAAGATAGAAGGTTATACAAGCAAGGAAAGAAAATCCTGCCCTATTTCTCAAATGATTGAGGCTTTCAGAAAATTCACCAATCAGAAGCCCACCCACTAAGGATCAAGCTTTTCTGAGCTAACATTTCATTCATTGGTCAATCCCTGCCTGACATCCATACAAAACTTCAGTAGCTACAGATGGGGCTTCAGAAGCCACAGATTCAGCTGTTCATGTTCAACAACTGAATTCTGAAGGACGACAAAAAGGAACAGAGATCAGGGTCCAAATTACTATATTTGTCTCTGTTGGAGCCAGGTTCATCTACCCAAACCAAGCAAGCAAGCAAGCAAGCAAGCAAGCAAGCAAGCAAGCAAGCAAGCAAGCAAGCAAGCAAGCAAGCAATAAAATCAACAGATAAAACCAAAAAGAACAAAGCAACCTGCCTCTGAAAAGTTTGAGAGAGGGAAGGCTAGAGGCCAGACCTGCTCAAATGCAAAGACCAGGGCACTGGACAGGTTTATGTACCCATCAGCCTCACACCTATGTCTAGGAGGTAAGGATGCAGAACTCTCACACCAGAGGGTTTCTCGTCCTTATTCCCAGAGCAGGAAGGGGCCAAGTAAGTGAGAGAACCCAAGAAAACAGAGTGACAGGAAAACAGAAAGCCTTATAGATCCCCCAAGACTTAGCCTTGTTCCCCACAAACAATAGAGATAAAATATCTCTTCTTTGTTTGACAAAATACACTCAGATTTAATGAAATTGTGTCATGTGTGCTCATGGCAACTGTTTTCATGCAATTGTATGTTATTCTGTGCCTAAGACAACATGGAGAAAGCTTCATCTGTTCCTAATATTTCTTGAAATAACCAATTAGTAAATCCTGTGGCTTATTATTATTATTATTATTGGTTTTTTGAGACAGGGTTTTTCTGTGTAGCCCTTGGGACTGTGCCATGTAGACCATGGTGGCCTCGAACTCATAGAGATCCACCTGCCTCTGAGTATCCAGTGCTGGGATTAAAGGTGTGTGCCACCACCACCTGGCTCATTTTTAAACTGTGTGATAAAATTACTGTTTTGTCATGCTGGATTAAAATGCATGTATATGTGTGTGAAAGAAAGTGCTTGGGGAATACAGGAAAAGACCTGCTACTCTCTTACAAACTTAGGTACTCTTAACTGTCTAAAAACGATTAAAATGCTACTGTGGTGTCTATTAAATAAGCTCCCTAAAATCTTAATATCCTTAAATGCTACTTGTTTATTTAGAACAACATCCATTGAACAATAATATAAGTGTTATAAAAATATTATTAAAAAATTGTTTTGAATTATGCACTTGTCTCTGTGTGGGTCTGCATGCATGAATGCCGGTGGAGACTAGAGGCATCAGGCAGATCCCCTGCAGGCAGAGGTTGTCAGCTGCCTGACATGGTGTTGGGGACCAAACTTGGGTCCTAGGCAAGAGCAGTTTGTGAAAGAAACACTGAGTCGTCCATCCAGCTCCATAATATGGAGGTTTTGCTAAGCAACAAACCTTAGCATTTGCCACATAATTTTGATGAGAATTTTCCCCTAAAAATAGGTTCTAGAAAGAAACTAGATTTTTGCTTCATGTTTTTAATAGTCAAAGGTGACAGAAAAGCATGGATACCTAAAACTGCTATATGTTAATCAAAATTTCTCTAAGAAATGCACATTAAAATCTTCTTATTAGATTAATAGTGATAGATTTCTTTTCTAATAATATTTCTAATTTAGAAATGATAATTGCTAGATTTTTATCAAAGCTGTAGTATACATGAAATGATGGATATATACGCTTGTCAAATACCTCTATGGTAAATTTTCTTTGCATAATGAAAATTACTGGTGATAGGGATCCTGGCAAACAAGGCCATCCAGAATCTGGGTGAGCTTTTTGTGTATGTAAGGGGGAAATGCTATGTTACTGAGGCTACCTGAGAGAGAGAGAGAGAGACAGAGACAGAGAGAGACAGAGAGACAGAGACAGAGAGAGACAGAGAGGGAGGGAGGGAGGGAAGGAGAGAGAGCTAATGTCTACTCAGATCAAATTCCAAATAATGGACTTGAAATTTTAGAACAAAAATTCCCGGCCCCGACAGTTCACATGTTAAGGTTGACCATTTGTCCTAATATGCCAGTTAAAGAGACGGTAATAATAAGGGCAGAGAAAATTTAAGCCATGTGGTCATGATGGGTGAAGAAAATAGTGAGGTTTTATGACTCTTAAGTCTGATTTTGGAATATCACATGAGATTTATTTATTTACTTATTTGTTTTATAGCAAGCTACCCTAAAATGTAGTGATACTGAATAACAGTTACCTGTTAACTCTCAGGGTTCTGTGGGTTTCCTTAATGTTGCCTCTGAACTTTTGTTGTTGTGGAAAATATACTGCAGCCTCATCAGGTACCTGGAAATTAGTGAAAGTTTTGTCTAGGGTATCAGTTCTTCTCTGTGCAGCCCTAAGTACCCAATGGACTTATCTACCATCCATCAATAGCATCTCAGGATAGCAATGTTAAAGGATGAAGGTGGAGCTGGGCAGTGGTGGTGCATGCCTTTAATCCCAGCACTCAGGAGACAGAGGCAGGCAGATGACTGAGTTCGAGGCCAGCCTGATCTACAAAGCCAGTTCTGGGACAACTAGGACTACCCAGAGAAACCCTGTCTTGAAGCACAAACACAACACAACCCAAAAAGGACTGAAGGTGGAAGCTGTAAATGTCCTTTAGGCCAGGCTCCAGAATTCAAGGACCAATACCTCTGTCACACTGTCAGTTAAAGCAATTAGCAAAGGTCAGCAGAGGTCACAGTCCTGACAGAGTAGACTGGACCTCTGGAAGTAAGGAACAGCCAAAGTCACTGCAAAGCCACCCGCTAGGTCTAGGAGGTGCCTGGGAAGAGGACAAGCTAAGTGCTGATGCTAAACTGTCACTTCCAGTATTTTTGACACTGTATCATTGGGTTACCCTGACATGGATTTTAAAGTTTCAAAGGAGAGCACGGAAAGCTACGGTTGCAAAGTGTATTTCTGTTGGGAAGAAGTTTTCATAGGAATTAACTTTTAAGTTGGCCTTTGATGTTCTCAACAACAGAGATAAAATGGAGGCAGCCTAACAGGCCCCAGGAAAGGTAGGTAACAGCCCTTACCTTAGAGAAACCCCAGGCTAGAGAGAGAGATGTTAAAGGGTAAGTGCTCACCCTTTTGTGGGAAACCAGGATCCTGGAAGAGAGCTGCCCTCTTTTGCATTCTTAGGAACAAGGCTTGCCTCCTCAGCAAAGAGGAAACCCATTGAAAGGGATGATGCCCTGAAAAAGGGAGGGTAGGCCTTCAGCTTCAACCCTTACAGACTGGTCCTGCCTGAGGTTCCCTGACAAAGCACCCACTCTAGTTGTGGTAGATTGCCACTGAGGCACCTTGGTAACTCTTGTCATGTAGATAAAAATGTTAATTTTCTTTTCAATATCAGGGTTTTGTTCTCTGCCTGAATCTATAATCCAGGAATCCTTACTAAGGAGTTTGTGTAGTGACTAATGCTAGAGAAATGTCCCCAAACAAAGAGAATTACTAGTGCAATAACATGGTCCAATAATGTGGTCTAATAACAAGGTATAACATTGGGCGTCCTCACCTAAAAGCTAAGGATCATTCAGGCCTATAGCTTACCTCTCCAGATCTGTAACATGTGGTGGTTGGTATCTGTAATATCTAGGATGTTTATAAACTATAGCAGCCAAGCCATGCTGACAGGTGAGTCTTGTCAAGGTTGTGACTGTCTTCTGATGTTTGATGACACTTTCTCAGGGTGAATAAAACCTTGCCCTTCCCAGATTAAAGGAACCCAAAAAAGGTCATTATCCGAAATAAAACCCTTACCTTTTTGAGTCTTCACAGTCTCATAGTCTTAAGACAGGACTGACAATAGAAATAAGAGGCTAAAAATCTTTAAAAATCCTCTTCAAGTGAGCAGAAGGATGCCTTAACTTCTTAAATACAAAGATAATCCCTATTTTATAAATCTATCAGCAGTTTTCACCTTACATTTTTGTAAACAAAAGTTTATGTCCCACCTGGTCCCACAGCCATTCAGTCCCAAAGAAACTCATAGAGGCTTATATTAATTATAAACTGTTCAGCCTACTATCTCAGGCTTATGATTAACTAGCTCTTACAGCTTAAATAAACTCACAATGCTTGTCCATGTTTAGCCATGTGGCTTGGTAACTTTTATCAGTGAGGCCTTCTCATCTTGCTTCCTCAGCGACTTGCTTGCATCTCTTTGACTCCACCTACTCTCTCTATATATATCTCTGCTCAGATTTCCTGCCTGGTTTTACTCTGCTAAGCCATTGGCTGAAACAGCTTTATTCATCAACCAATAAAAACAACACATATACAAAAGGACATCCCACATCACATTTTAGTTTTCTTATTAATTTTTCTTTAGGCTCTATTGGTTTTCAACAATTATAACCTAATATTATTTACTACTTTCTTTTTAGTCTAACCTACATTTTGTCATATTTTCAATAAATACCTGTCAGTATGCTTCTTCCCACAATGAATCAAAAGAATTTCATCCCTGAGAGCAAGCTGGACAAAGGTGGCTTTTGGGACAACCACAATCAAAAATGGCTCCCAAAGGGAGTGGCACCATTAGGAGGTGTGTGTCACTGTGAGGGCAGGCTTTGAGGTTTCACATATGCTCAAGCCATGGCCAGTGAGTCAGTTTACTTCTTGGTGCCTGCAAGATATAGAACTCCTATTCCTTCTCCAGCACCATGTCTGCCTGCATGCAGCCATGTCCAGCCATAATGATAATGAACTAAACCTCTGAAACTGCAAGTCCCCCATTTAAATGTTTTCCTTTATGAGAGTTGTCACGGTCATTGTATCTCTTCACAGCAATAGAAACCCTAACTAAGACAGAAGTTGGTACCAAGGACTTGGGAATTGCTATGATAGCCAGACCACGTTTTTGGATTTGACTTTGAATTTGGACTTTGGTACTTTGGGTTTGGAAAGCAGTGGAATGCTTTAAACATTGCTTCATGAACCATATTAGTAGAGCATGGAAGACAATGGTGCTGAGATTGATTTAAACTGTGTGTGTGTGGGGGGCTGGCTAAAGAGGTTTCAGAGGAGAAGAATTTTAGTATGTTGCCTAGAGATTGTTCTTGTGATGTTTTGGTGAAGAAAGTGGCTGCTGGGCTGGAGATATGGCTCAGTGGTTAAGAGCACTGGCTGCTCTTCCAGAGGTCCTGAGTTCGACTCCCAGCAACCACATGGTGGCTCACAACCATCTGTGAGCCTCTTCTGGCGTGCGGACATACCTGGAGGCAGAATGTTGTATACATAGTAAATAAATAAATCTTAAAAAAAAAGAAAGTGGCTGCTTTTTGCTCTTGCCTGAAAAATCTGCCTGAGGCTAAAGTGAAGAGATCTGGATTATGTTGGTAGAGGAAATCTCAAAATATCTTAGTATAGACTCTGTTATATATTTATTATGTTAACTCTAATGAAGATTTATAATGAAAAGGAGCAAGTTGAGCAAGGAAAAATACAAATGTACAGACTGAGGAGAAAAGGGGCACCAGTAAGTAGAATGGAGCTAAGTCCTATGTTCAAGGAGATAAACAGATTAAGAAATGAAATAAAGGGAATGGTGACATCAGGAAAAGATCCCACCTCGTGGGATCTTTTTCAAACTTCTGAAAAGGAATTAAAGACAAGTTTAGAGCCTGTTATGGTGGCACACACCTTTAATGCCAGCACTCCAGAGGCAGAGGTTGGCAGATCTCTGAGTTCAAGGCCAGCCTGGTCTACAGAGCAAGTTCCAGGAATAGCTAAACTTGTGTAGTGAGGGTAACATCAAAACCAGAAAGCTGGTCAGGATGTAATTGAAAGACTTCTGAGTTCAAGGCCAGGTTGGTCTACAGGTCCAGTTTCAGGACAGCCAAGCTTAGGCAGTGAAGGAAAGCATTGAAAACAGAAAGTTGGTGAAGATGTAATTGAAGAAGGGGACCATGTCCCAGCCCAGTAAGCAGCAGAGCCTGGCAGCTTCAGCTATGTGGTTCTAGAGTTAATGGCAGAAGAAAGGGGTTATGGAATTTGCCTCTGTGACTAAGGAAAGTCGCAGAGGCCAGGCATGTGTCAGGGGTGTCCCCGAATGGAGGCCCCGAGAGGCCATTGTGTGAAGCTATAAAGTTGAAGCCTGGATTGCCTTAGAGACCCCAAGATGTTGGAAATGGCAGAGCCGTGGGACACCTGCTGAGGAGAGCGGCTAACAGAGTGGGACCAGCCCAAGGGAAGGAAGTGTGTGACGCTGAGCAAAGCTGAAAGAAGTTGGAGATCTGAAGAGAGTTTTGACATTAGACATGGAAATGCAGAATTTGGAGTTTGCTCGGCTGGTTTTCAGTTCAAACTGATCTTCCTGTTTCAGTCTCCTAAGTGTTGGGATTGAAGACAAGAACCACTGGGCCCTCTTTTGAATTTTAAAATGTTGACATTCCCCAGGGTTCCATTCCCAACCTCTGTTTTCTCTCAACCCATCTACTCCTTTCCTCACCGATACCCAAAGGTTGGGTCATTTCCTCCCTGTCGGTGATCCCTAGGATTATAGTTCCTGCTCCCAGTGGTTTGTAGAGCCACTTCATTTTTATGACTGCTTATCAATATCTCCATGGCCCATCAAGCAGCCCGCACCTCCAGTGCTGACATGCTCCCTCGCCACCTTTTCCAAGCATCACTGCGTGACGTTTTCATTATAGTGACCATATGATATTGATCTTAATATCACGACCATGCATGGTGCTGTCACGCACTACATAAATATTTGTTGGATGAATTAATGAATACATGAATAGTAGGTTTAGCTTTAATGTGTCCCTCAGGTAGCCTATTAGGAACACAGAATAATTCATATATATTCACAAAGCATCATCTTTCTGCTGTGGTGGCTAGCTGCAGCTCCTGTGGTATCACGCCTGCCAGTATTCACACCCCTGGGCAAACCCTTCCCACAGTGAAATCGTGTATTAGGACACTACAAAAGCTGTTGTCATGGATGCTGCTGACCTCCTCAAGAGACCATGGTGAACGGTCTTTTATCTTTAGTCTTATTTTTATGCAGACTTAACCACCCTAGGACTGCGGGATGAGTACCAGTAATTAGAATGCTGGAATTAATGTTACACCCGTAATCAAAACCATCAGCGCAGTGCAGCTTCAAATCAGGGCATCTCAGTCCTCCATCATCCCCTGGAATCGCTTTCCCCTGGGGCAGAACTGAGGATCCAACACAGCCATGTCGAGTATCAAGGAAGTGTGTAGTTCCCGGCAGGTGGCTTATCCAGGAGTATCCTCCTCCAGCCACACTGGTGTGCCACGGAGCTATAGTCAGAAGGGGCCGCAGCCTACCAGGGACCGCCGGGGAACTGAGGACACCGAGCCCCACCACGCGGGCGGGGCAAAAAGCGCCCGGGAGGTCCCAAGGGCAGGAAGTGAGGGGGCGGGGCCTGGTAGGGTGTGCGCCTGCGCGGAGGCCCGCTGCTGGATCCCGCTCAAGCCGCGGCTAGAGTGCGTGCTCACGGTGACGGCTCCGCGTTCTCCCTGCGCTGGGCGGGGAGGTCGGAGATGGGGAGTTGGGGCAGGGGTTCGGGGCTGCTGTGGGCATGGGCCCTGCCGGGGTCGGCGCGAACGGCTGGGGTGGCGGGTTTTCTGGAAGCTTGCCTCCCGCCGCCGACGGTGGTGGGCTCCGCCTGAGCAGCGCTTCCTCCTGCGGTGTGGCTGGCCTGGCTTGTGCGGGTCTCCCCCTCCCGTCCCACCGCTTGTCCTTGTGCAGAGACAAATACTCCTGTAGCAGCTGGCAGCATCAGGACAGTCGGAGCAATTCCAGGAAGCTTACTGATTTCCTAAGCAACTTGTGTTCAAGGATCATTTTTAAATATTATTTATGTTACCTGCTGTGCGACAGGCAAACCTCAGCCAGAAACGTTAGTCTCAGGAGATGAAAATACCACATTTGGAATTTAGGAGTTGATAGCTTCGCAGGATCTGACCGCCTCAGAGCTACTCTCAAGGTCTTGGAACCCTCCTAGAAGGATTTAGCTTCATAGCTGGCATCCCCAGCCAAGGTGCGGGGCTGCTGTGAGACATTTGGAAACTTAAGAGTCAAGCCTGATAACTTTATTTTTTAGAAGCCGCCCATCATGTACTTAGCTTGAATGATTATTTCAAAGTGCATGTCCTATTTTTGCCAATCTGACAGCTGTTTCCATAGAAACTAGAGAAGAAATAGTCGTTTTCAGTGAGCACTGTTAAGACTGTCCTCCAGACGTCAGCTGTGAGCGCCAGTGAGTGCACTATTTGCTCATTCTGCGATGGCACTTGAAGAATTAAGGGTTTGGAATGTTCTTAGAGGCTAGCAATCCAAATTGTTTAATTTTCTCACATCATTAATCTCCTAATCCTACAAGACTGCCAGCTATGTTTGTTGATCTGCCATGGTTCTTTGACGAGTACATGGCAGCCCCAATTCTTTCTTAGGTGCTGTGCTGTGTGGTGATTGGCTCTTTGAAAATGTATAGATTCCCCACCCCCATTTTAGAAAAAACCCTCCCTTTTAAGGATTAATTAATCATTTCAGATTAACAACTGGCAGTTGATTGTCAGTGGTAGAAATGATAATGGTTTTAATTATGCACCTAGCGTTTGGGGCTTTTGTTTTTACCTGCTGTTGGTAGACTGTGTTAAAAATGTTCGCACATGCCCTGAAATGAGCAGTTTTCTTCTGATACGAGTGGAGCCAAGCCGTGTGAATAATGTGTGTGGCACGCTGATGAGAGTTTGTCATCGGAGGGCTGTCAGGGAACCAGACATTCTAGAATTTAGCACTGGGTGAAAGAGGCTTGGGGATGGTGCCTGTGGAACTGGGGAGCCAGGAAGCAACATTAGGATGTTCACTGAAGCTCATAGAGAACCAAGGGTAAATACAGAAGTGCTTGCTTGGCTTGGTGTTTACAAAGTTCATGAACCCTGTAGAATTTAAATGGCCCAGAAAAAGGAAATACTGGATCCCCCAGAACCATCATTCTGCCCCCTAAATTACACGTAGGTCTTTTCTGAGGTTTATTTTTGTATCCATTAGTGTGTTTTATCTTTGTTAGTTTTACAGACTGGGCAGGGATTTTTGTCCTTTTCCCCCCTGCTTTGTATCTGCTACACAGAATGGGGTCTGACGTGTTGTATTCATTCATTAGCTAATGAATTAATGGCTAAAACACTCCTGAACTGAATGAGATAGTGAAATGCTTGATTAAGATGATCACGTTTTATTAATTTGGTTGGCAACATTTTGACATTGGTAACTTTCACAGTAAATCTGGTTTGAAACATTTGGCAATGTTAAGGTCTGATTCGGTTACATTGTGGGACTTCCTTTGGGCGGCTGTGTTCACATCTTTCTGGCTCTGCAGAAGCTCACCTGCCTCTAACATGCAAACCTGCTCTGCTCAGTGTGACAGCCACTGGTTCATAACTCCTCTTATTAACTCTAATAAAAACGAAGCAGACTACAAATTCTGTTCCTTAGATGCATCTAGCCACATGCCAGGGCTGCCATACTGGACAGCACAGAGCATTTCTGTAGGAAGTTTTATGCGCTCTTCCTTTTCACCTTCAACTTAGCCTCTCCCGCTGTCCTGTTATACAGAAAGTGTAGGTGGAGACTGCGCTTTCGTTTCCTGGTCGCTCAGACCCGAATAGTCATACAGAGACTATATTAATTGCAACACTGTTTGGCCAATAGCTTAGGCATATTTCTAGCTAACTCTTATATCTTAAATTAACCCACTTCTCATAGCATACAGAGGGGAATCCCACATCAAGAAAGTCTTGTTTTTTAAATTATCTTGAACAGCTCTGTGACTCAAGTGCTGGAACACAGGCCTGCCCTGGCACACTAGCAGAGTACAGGCCTGCCCTCGCACACTAGCAGAGTACAGGCCTGCCCTGGCACACTAGCAGAGTACAGGCCTGCCCTGGCACACTAGCAGAGTACAGGCCTGCCCTGGCACACTAGCAGAGTACAGGCCTGCCCTGGCACACTAGCAGAGTACAGGCCTGCCCTGGCACACTAGCAGAGTACAGGCCTGCCCTGGCACACTAGCAGAGTACAGGCCTGC
>PVIU01016883.1:0-43522 GCA_004026605.1 Ondatra zibethicus
AACTGAGACTATGTTCCTCAGAGTCTGTAATACACTAATAATTTCTCCATGCGCATGATGGGGAAGAACATTTCCAGTGAACAGAGATGGAGAGGACAGAAGAAACTTGTCACATGGCAGATATGGCTGTCAGGAACAGTACAGGCCCACTGAAAAAGAGTAATGAATAAAAAGGATTATCATATGGGAAACAGACATATAGCAAATATAATATAATGTCTCTGAGGTCTTATGCTTAACAATTATAAGAATATCTCAGAATAACTAGGTAATATTGGAAAATGCAAAAATAAAACTTTTGAAAGAAATGTGAAAGTATTTTCATGAAGTCAAATATGAGCCTATATTGATGGGATTCAGGGCAAGCCACCCCCAATCATCTTATTTTGGCATCTAAGAAACCTTTAGAAACAAAGCCCCTTATTTCCCCCCACTCCATAAAAGACATTAGGTTCTCTGCATGGTAAGTTGCAGAACCTTTCTCCCAGATATATCCTCTTTAACTTGCCTTATTTCTGAAGACATTGAAACATAGCAAAAGGCAATTGGGTCTTGTCTTATCAACTTTCAACTGTCCATATTTTATCAGACTTAGTACAGATTTTCTTCTCTTTTGATTTCTCAAAATTTACATGCTATCTGAAATGTACTTAAAAGCATTTACTCACTTTTCTACTATTTTTCTCTTCTCCATAGTATACACTTATGTAAGCACTAAGTATATGATGCATGTTACTTATGAGTAAGAAAGATCTACTAACACTATTATGAAATCCTAGAATCATAAACACCAAATCTACCATATATTCTACCATTAAAGGAAAAGAAATTGGAAGCAATCAGTCTAGAAGGAAGAATTTTCATTGTATTGTCAATTTTTAGTTTTTTCCAGTTGATAAGGAGAAAATATATCCTGTTATTATTTTTATTATATACCCAAAATGTTATACTAAAATCTTCTAAAGAAAACTGCAATACTAATCAGGACATGAAAATTATAGAAGGAATTAAAATACTTAAAATGTCTAAAATTATTTGTTAAAATATTGTATAGTAGAAAGGAAATCAAACTCAAAAGATGTGTATGTTCTATGATTTGAGGTTATCCTGGCATAGTACACTCAAAAACGTCCTGTACGATGCTGTAGTGGAAGCGGATACTCATCAGTTTTCTATCCGAAATATATTGCAATGATAAGAAGGTAACTTGTAAGAGAAACTTACAATTTGCATTGACTGCTAAGCCACTGCCCTGTTCTAAGAAACTGATTTAATTTACCTTATTTTTTTTCCTCTTGAATTTGTACCCCGACTGTTGTATCTCTTTTAAATCTACTTTTGTTAGTATTAAATCCTGTGGTGTTTAATTTGTCTTCCCCAGGAAGCCATAGCTCTGCCGACAACAAGATACTGACAATCCTCTACAACAAAGTACATCATAGGCTGACCCTTAGCCTATTCCAAAGAGCTCTAGAGTGTGACCACATCTTATTCACATTTAGGACTCCTAGAGGAAATGTAATTAAATTTAATATTGACTTGATTTTAGAAGATATCTCTGTGCTCATTATAAAATAATTGAAAAGTAGACTTGAAATAAAAAAGGGGAGGGGGAGGAACAACTGTACAACTTCTAGTTGGAATGATGGCGGACATCTCATTGTCCGTGCTGTACTGATACACAGGTTTCTAGGTGATTGTGGCTTTTTATCAGCTCAACACTTTTAATTATGTAAGTGACACTTAAATTTCAAAAAAAAAATCAGAACACTTTGAAGAAGGAAAGATAAGTTACCTTCAGCAGATTGAGCTAGGTGCCAATTGAATGGCCTCTCATCCCTATGTTTTAGAATTGACTCAAGTAATTTTCAATGTTTTCTTTAGCTATTGGACTTTGATCTCTAGCTGGGAAGATATAGATGCTACTTCATTCATGTATTAATTCTCATTTGTTGTTATTACTTTTGCAGCAAAGTAAGAAACTTTCTATTGTTTTCTGACAAGCTGCGCTGAAAATATAATTGTTTGACTCTTAATAATCTTTATAGAATATAGTGAAGTACCAACAAATAGTTAGAAAATATTTTACTCATCTAGGTGTGGCTGTGTCTATGAAAACAAGGATGGTGAAAGAGAACAAAAATTAGTTAGTTATGTTACTGTGTTGAACTAAGCTGTGAAACGTGCAGAGAGAGAAAGCAGTGGTACTTCATAAAACTCCATTACCAGAGAGAATATTCACAGACTGTAACACATCTCTTGCCATCCAGATACACATTCCAATAAGAAGCCCTTGATTTTAACCATCGTTCCAATAGTCCTTTGTCAAAGGAATACAGCCAAGTGGAATGGAGTTTAGAGGTTTCCTGATTGCTTTTTGACTTTCAATTAGGCTATTTGGCAGAAACTAAATTCATGCTAAGATACAGAATGTACATTTTAATATTGTCTCTGGATTACCAGAGTAGCTTGGACCTAAAAAAAGAAAATAACCAAAATTAACAACAACAACAAAAACATAAACAGACAAAATAATGGAAACAAACAACTAATTGCTGTCAAAGCTGACACAGTTTCTGCAACTATTCTAATTACACAGTATTTTACCTTATTAGGAGACAGGAAGAGAGTTAGAAGGAAGGCATCATACTCACACACACTGCTATGTAGTTTCATAATAGAAATTTCCTCATTGTACTTGTGGGTGAGAGGAAAATATAAGTGATGGTGGCAGACCTTAGATGGTGGCGTAGACAGGAATAATGTGTGTTCCTCTCAAAGTCAGGTTGATCATGAAAAACCATATAGTGTATTGCTGGCATTTCTTCAAGAATGACGTCTGTTCATGGGAGGTCCACAGAAAGCAAAGGTAGCTGAGAACGAGACACAGAAGGGTGCTCCACTGCGCACTACCTGTAGCCACTTGTCAAAGGGAGAATGTGGAGAGACTGTTAGGTCATGTCATGTCAATCATGACTCCCTGGCAAAAGAACTGTTTTGAGCAAAAGACAGTAAAGAAGCAGCAAATGCAAGGAGGCTTTCAATTCCTTTATTTATTTAAAAAGAAAACAGAACTTTAAACAATGCTAGGCCCCTACCAGCTTCTCAGACAACAAAGACAAAGGTTAGACACCATTGAGGAGAGCTCTAGACCCCAACTGGATTGAAGTTGGCACCAGAGGGATCTATGCTACCAAACAGTATGTACTTAATATTACCTGAAATTTACCTATCTCCCCATATTTTTTTTCTTAAAGACGTGAATTCATTTTACTTTGTCTTGTCACATCAATTAAAAGTTAGTATTCCTTAATGAAGATGCTATATAAGGTAAAAATTGGAGCCATTTCTGTGGGAATTACTCACACCATGCCCTCAGTCACTACCATGTCTTTTTGAAGGGTACACGTTAATAAAATCCTCTTTGTTTTGCTAACATACTTTTATAGGTGTCTATCCCAATTAAAAGCATGCAAGGTAAGAAGAAAATTTTATTTTTATTTCCTATCAAACTAATATCTCATCAGGATAAGTCAAAGAAATTCTAACACTCAATAGAGCAGGGAGAACAACAGCAAAGAATCAGAATTATTTGCCCTTTCCTGCTCACTTCCACAGGCATCAAAAGAGAAGGGAATGCAAGCATTTGCTACACATAAAGGAAGAAAGGGGCTTGAAACCAAAAATACAAATCGAAGTAATACAGAACAGAATATCTTAGTAACTATAGTACCTATATCTGCACAAGTTTCTTTAAAATAGTGATGCTTCTAGAATCTCTTGGATTCAGATTTATATTTTACTGATTGAGACTTCTTGATAAGCTGGATAAGAGTGGGAACAGAGACAAAGGCAGGTCAAATTGCCTTTTAGCATTATTCACTATCGAAACTACACACATATAAAATTAAATCATGTGCTACTTTTGCCATGGCTTATCTATTCAGAATGGGGTCTACATCTGACAACTTCCAATTAAAGCAGCTTGGCATTCAAGTGAAAAGTTGGCAGAGAAACCAAAGAAGAGGAATAAAAAAAATACAGACACTATTAAAAATTCAGTCAACCTGTATTCCCAGCATCCTTTGCACTGTTACTTTTCCTTCATTCTCATTTCATTAGCAATGTAGTGTTTAGCCTGTTGGTTACAGTAGCTAAGTGTTAATTGGCTATTTGGCATGTTATGCTAAGATGAACCTGATTAATTAAAAGAGGAAGCTCCATCCTTTGAGCGACATGACTGGGGCACTGATGTTGATGCCTCGGGTTCAGTACATAATGAGACTTGTAGCTTCAGGCAAAGGTAGGCTGCTTGCTCTGTCTCTGGCAAGGCACTGACTTAAGTATTAGCTCTGTAGTGGACCCTTGCTTATCAGCAACCTTGCTATTACTCTACTGACCCTGATGTGCATAAGCAATATTTTCATCCTCTTCCCAAGAGATTTATCTAGCTGTTGAAGTAGAAAATGAATATTTTACAGTTCACTTGTCTGATCAATTACCTACAAGCTGCTGCAGTATTTTATAGCCAGTGGGAGAGCTGTGTAGGTGATGATAGAGAAATCTGGAGGGAATCTCTGAGCCAACTACACAAAAGGGAATAAGTCTGTGAATGAGCCATCAGTAACAGTTCTTTGTTCATATGAGTCTAGCCAGAAATTACAGTGTAACCAATTAATGTACTTAAACGCTACTCACTAGAATGTGAATTCTAAATGTGAAGAAATTTGACGGTGTGGTTGAAGGATAATGAAGCACAGAGTGGTTCAAAGACAACCTTTGTCAATGCAACACCTCCCTTAGCCCTGGCAGTTTTAGATTCAATTATTGATGAAAATCTTTCTCCAGTGACATTTTGGAATTAAAATGATAAAGTGACTTAGCAAAATGTGCTTACTGTAGACAGTAGTTTGTTACAATTCTTGCACTGAAATATATTTTCCTCATTAACTTTTCTGGAAAACCTTTTTTAAGGAACATACTGATTTGTAAATCCTTATAGCTTAGTAATGTTTTGTATAACGTTGATTAAAAACTTTAAATGATCTTCTAAAAGAACAAATACCCAAAGAATGACATGTTTTCTTTCTTTATAAAACATTCTGTGACTCTTAACTACATTAAGGTTAGTTTAATTTTTAATGTTTTAGAAGTTGTTTCATATTTTAACATCTGTACATTACATCATTAGCCTATTTATGAGTAACATAGTTGTCCCATGGTTTATATGAACAGATATCTGGAATGTGATGAGTTTAAGTGACAGATGCCTTAGTCATGACATTTGTTTCATAAAGTCTACTGGAAGTCTATTTGGAAGAATGAATCTAACTTACACTGACACAGTGGAAGATAACACATTGCCTTGTAGCTTCTAGAAAAGTAAACTGCTGACTTCAATTTCCAAAAGAGAAATCAGAAAAGGCTAATATACTTACAGCAACTGTAAGACATATTCTCTGTGACTAAGGAGCAATTAAGATGGAAGAAACAGAAGTGAGTATTTCCATGCATGCTGCTTTGGAATTTTTGAAATTTATATTTAAAAAATACTCAAATTGTGGTGGTGAAATTTTATTTTATTCATGAAACAAAATATTCCAGCAGGTAAAACTTCAAAGAAAATTACTAAGGGTTAAATCTAAATTATTAATGCAAAAACTATGTATTTACATATGCTCATATAGACATACAGACTCAAATATAAACCTACATATACACACTCATATATACTTGTACACTCATATTTGTCTCCTCATTCTGTCTCCATTTTCTTTATGTTCTAATATCCCATTCCTTCACAAGCAATAAAACAAATCTGAATCAAGGCTTATAAATGTCTATCTGGAATCAGATATTTATATTGTATAATGAATTCAGAACATTATGGATTTGCAACTGTCCTGGAATCTAACATCCTGTAGGAGTCAAGGTGCATTTAATGTCTTCATGGAAATTCTTTTATGAAGAAAGTCTAGCTATATTGATTAACCTGTGCCATAGATTTGGAAATAAAACAAATTGGTAGAATTTTGAAACATGCATCAAAACTATTTAAAAGCGTTGGTAAATATACCAGATTAAAAAGTCCTTCAGAAGTCACAACAGTTTTTAGACACTGCATTCAGAATAAATTTGTAGAACAATTCTATCACTTTCATGACTTATTTTGCTTTTATTTTTAATCTATAGACTGAAGAACTCAATCCTTTTGACAAGAACAAAAAGAGGGTCCATCAATCTTTGCTGATTTTGTAACTAAGTTATTTTGCCTCATTAGTTTTTGATGCTCTTTGCCTATTTTTGTCCAGAATATTTTAAGTACCTCCACTTCTTTTTCATTTGCTTCATTTTTTCTTTTTCTGTTTCTTTATTCTCAATAATAGATGTGTAAGAGTGTGATTTTTGGAATGCTCCTTCTATATCAATTTACATGTAGTATGTGGAACTCTCAAACCTAGACTATTCAAATCTGGAATCTGAAGCATTTAATATACGATAAAACACATTAATATCTAATAGCTTTTTGCATTGATATTTGAAATTGTCATTATATATAGTATATATTATATTTACTTATATGAAACTATACCCTATGACTTCAATGAACAAATATTTAAGAGCATATCAAATCTCAGACAAAATAAATGTCTAATAGAAACCATGGCTATGCGTGCTAGTAGATGTGATCCAGACAAAATGGCAGATCCTTTGCATGTACTCCTATTTCCTCATGTGTTGCAGGAATACAACAGTGATATTAGTTAATAACTGCATCATACTGTGGTATAGGGCTAAAATCGTAGCTTACATGATAAACATTAGTAAAATTGCCTGGAACACAGTGAGATAGCAAAAAACTTTAACAATTGAAAAGCAAGTTGAAAACAAAGTTAGGGACTGAGACCGTGTAGAGTGTAAAGAATAAAATTTTAACTCTGACACAAGATAGAAAGAGAACCAAAATGCAAGCAGGTTCTGCAAAGGAATTAAGACCAGGTTTTCTCTTATCCAAAACTCTCAGAAAACTTTTAGCGCATCCACAATATAGAAGGAAATTTTTATGCTAACCTAAAAGCAGATCCCTAAAGGATTTGGGTGTCATTCATAGCTCATCTGAATACATAACCCATCAGCAATTACTGAAGATGCCTAGAAGCAACTAGATACCCGATAAAGAGGTAGTCTTTGTTGTTGTTTACAGTGTTGGTGGTTTTCTTTTTTCTTTGTTGTTGGTTATTGCTGCTGTTTTGTTTTGTTTACTGTTTCATATTAATTTGCCATTTTTGCCTTTGCAAAATGATTAACTTATAATGATATCACAAGATGAAGCTTTGGCAGGATTCATTTAACCCTAACATGCACTTCAATACTTGACTCTGTGGGAGTATCATTAGCACCTAACACAAGTCGAGTAATTATTTTTAACAGTTGCTAAATTTAGAAAATGTTCATGTATGCCAGTGTTACCTGTAAATATTTATCTAAACTTGTGAAATAAGAATTAGTTTTAAATTTCATATTAGAACCCTATAACTAAGTGGTTTATAATAGATGAATAAAGCTGATTTATTGGTTACAGAGAGGAATTGTGTCAACTCTTGCTTCACACATGTGTAGTGTTTCCTTATTGTGCTTCAGAAATAAAAACACAGTTTCCTATTATGCTATTCATTCTTTTGTAACAAAATAAGCTATGATTGTATTATGAATACATGTATGATTAGTTTTCCAATCAGTTTAACAGTTTAGACTGATTTTACCATAATATTTGAGCCTTTTAACAAAAGAGCTATCATTTCATGGGATTATATAAATGCAATTTAAGTTTGGAAGCTTTTAATAAAGCTCACTGTATAAGATTTCTAAAACCACCAGCAGAGCAACTAGTAAAATTTGAAAAGAACAAATAGAAAGTAGAAAATTTAAAAATATATATTTCTGTCTTCATCCAAGGAAACAGAAATACTTTCTTTATACTTTTCCATTTGCTGTTGGAATACATACATACATAAACACACACACACACACACACTTAAATAGAGACATATAACACACACACAAACACACATGCAGACGAACACATAAACACAAAGGAACCACACACAGACACACACACTTACACACTCAGACTCACACACACATGTACATAAACACACAGAAACAAAGACTCACACAGATACACACAGACTTAAACACTCATAGACATATCACACACACACACACGTTTGTTTGGGAAAAGCTCTCTGTCTCTTCTTTAAACAGGACCCCTATAGATTTACTTATCCAGACTTCTATTTAGAACAGAGGAGTGAAGGCTACTATAGTCTAAAATGTTCCCTGTTGTAAGCCTTGATTCTTTCTTCCTGTTATCTAGAAGTGAAGCTTTCTGTCGAGTGTTGGAAGGACTGTCAGATTCCCGAGTGCTTAAAATACAGGCAGTTGTGTCAACTGTTCATATGGGTGCTTGGAATTGAACCTAGAGCCACTAAAAGAGCAGTATATTCTCTTAGCTGCTCATCCAGAACTTTGGCTTCTTATGTGTGACTATCGACAAATTAGTAGGCATACAAGAGCCACTCTGTTCAAATTCAAGTTTTAGAAAAATGGTAAAACTAAAAACAATTATTTCTTTGAGTGAATTTTTTCCTATAGCATTTGAGGTAATTATTAATTTCCCTGACATTGGTAGAAGTCACATGGGCCATCTCCTTGGATGCTAGTATGCCACAGAGCTAATAAAGTGTGAAACCATAAGAAGAACACCATGCCAAAAGTCAACCAGCTGAGCTTGGTGCAAATGCCTATCATGGAAACATGAGCAAAGTTAAGAAAGAAGGATTGCCGTGAGATCTGGAGGAGGCATGACAACATAGTACGTTCTATGCTAGGCTAGGCTAACATCTGTGTCCTTGTCTAAAAACAAACACACACAAAGAATACAGGCATTAGTAATTAAGGTAGAGCACTTGTGTCAGAACAACAATCTAGAGTGTTATTTTACAGACATGCCTATTTCATTCCAGCATTCTCCCATCCCTTCTGCCTTCACAGGCAGAAACAGATCAATTCTATATTTTCACAATCTCATAATTTCAAGAATATTATAAAAGTAAACTGATGGAATTCATCATCTGGATAACTGCCCTTTCCATCTGGCTTAATTTCGTGAATATTTATCTGTGTTTTTACTTGAATCAAAACCTTGTTTCAATTATCCAAAGTCAAAATTCTAAGGAGATTTTCTGAACCAGAGATTCACTAGAGAAGCTAGGTTGCTTCCATCCTTCTCATTTTTATTTCAACATTGTATGGCTTCCACATGGCCTTTTCCCCACTTTCTTTTCAGCTCCAGTCACACTAGCCTTCTTGATAGTCATGAATCTAGCCAAACACAGTCCTCCTAAAGGCTGTTGTACTGATTTTCCTTTCCAAAGACTTTATTCATATTTCTTCTCAAGTGCCATATATTAAGAGAGATTATCACCATTTATCTCCTTCTATTACTTAATTTCAGTAAAGAAAGCATTAGAGAGCGCTATTGCATTTATTTGTTGTTTCTTATTTCATGTTTCTACAGAATATAAGTTCCATGAAAGCAAGAACTTTGTTTTTCTGCTAACAGTCAAATACTCAGAAAAAGCTGTGTGGCATGTTATACATAGGACCATGTCCTAACTGAATGAGTGACAATTCTAACCTTATAAATCTTCAACAATTTTATTTTACTTCCGAAATGGGGGGAATGGGAAAAAATAAAACTTTTGTTCCTCTACTTCAAAAAACAAACAAACAAACAAACAAACAAAAAAAAACCAAACCACTCAACCTTAACAGAAAATAATGATTGAGAGTGGCAGACAATAAGTAGAGAAAAGTCCTCTGGCTCCTGTGAACTGTGCCAAATTCCAGAAAGCTAAGGTCATCTGTGAGAAAACGTGACTGTTGGCACTGAGATTCCGTGTTTATTTTACTCTGCTATCACAGGTGTTGGAGTTGCAAAAGAACCCCAGCACCTCAACAAGAAAGTGGAATATTTGAGCAACCACTAATGCGATTCTCAGATCACATACTAGGAGTGACTGTCCTATGACTTGGTAATGTATATTTTCACTGGGAACCATGATAGACATTCAAGAATTTGAAGAAACATTTGATAACCAAATGCATCTACCTTAAACACATAGAGATTTATACAGTAATTATATGAGTAGAAATTTATATGATTTGCACCCCTAAATTTATAGATAGGGCTTCACAGCTGTCATGTGTACTGTTCAGCTGGCCGAGTGCACTTGTGTTTTGCATGGCGGCTTCCTTGTTGCAGAGTTATATGTGAGTGCTTGTGAGGTTGACCCACTCATTTAAACACTTGACATTGAGACAAGGGGAAACTTTTTGGCTAGAGCTTGGATCTGTTTTTAAGACATTATAAAGAGTCTTGGAAAAAATGGCATCTGTACCAGCAGACCAAAAGCATGGAGGTCAACAACTGCCTCTCAGGCATGGTAACTCCACTGCCAACATGTGTTCGTTTCAGTATCGCATGTTGCAAGGCAATACAGGGGCCAGCGTCTTTCAAACACAGTATAGGGGAAATGCTACAAAATTTTCAAATATATTATAAATATAACTAAGGGGCAGGCTTTTCCAGACTTACGAATAACACTGTTGCATCAAAGGGAGGGTCTGACTATGGCATGAAAGACAAACTCATTTCTTCAGATGAAAAAATGATACTTTTACATTAGTCACCAAAAATGAAGTGTCAAACTAGCTGAGGTGCCTATCTTCTCATTCTAAATGATTTCCTAATCAGAAAAGTAAACAACTGATGATAGCCTTACTGGATAATAATAATTGATAATAATAATAATAATAAGGTATTCAGAATTCTGATACATCTTAAGTAAGTATATCCTGTGGATGGATGAAATTGCAGCTCTTATTTTGTAGTTGATTGTCAACATATATTTGGACTTTTCTTACTTCAATTAGCTAAACCAAAACTGTGAGATAAAAAGTATGCTAAGTTGAATTTATGCTTAATATTTTTCATGAAAATTTCCCTAACCCAAACTTATGGTGTTCCTGAGGGATTTTGTAATTTCCAAAATATCATACTTTTTCTATAACTTCTTTGCATAAATGTTTGGAACTGAACTCAAATTAATTTACATTTCTAATGCATTGCCTTTGTTTTTTATCTTCTAAGTCTCTATGTAAGATTTTTTTTGTTCTTTAATAAAATATTTATATTGTTAAAATTATTTGAAAATCACTACATAGTCTTAATCTTTCTACATCTTTATGGACTTTTTTCCAAATTATGAGACCAATAATTATTGCTTAGAAAAATTACAATATTAGTGCTGTCATTTTCACCCTAAGGTTTCATGGGGGATACTCTATTATACATATCCATGTAAAATTACACCTGTCACAAGTTTTGAGGCTGTGACAAGCATGTATTTAGTAAGTCAATAAGTCAGGGAAATCTTGCTTATATGAAGTCAAGCTTGAGCTGAGATCTGAATGAGCAACTGGACGTGGGCAAGTCAGTCTCACAAGGAAACAGCAAATGAACAGGGCTGGCAAAATTACAAAAGGACCAGCCATGATGGGATATGGGAGGAAGAGATGAAAGGAGAGGTGACTGAGGACATGCTAATAGTTCAGCATTGACCACATAGTTATAGGGAAGTCAAACATGATTTAACAAAATTACAAGGTCTTTATGAACAAAGAAAGTTAAAAAGAAAAGAGGGAATGCCAAAAAGTAAAAATGGAATGTTCTTGGAGTATTCCAAGGGACCCAAAATAACAGCCTAGACTGTCAAGCCGTGTGAGAAGTATTGGATTGGAGAATTTATTTTAAGGGACAAATTTTTGGCTAATATATAAAAATACATGTAAAAGAGTCTTGGTTATTTTAAAAAAAACAGCAAAGAATAGCAACACAGACATCATTCTAGGCTCCCTGGGTTCTGCTACAAAATGATGACATTATTTTTTTTGTTTTAACTTTTGTATAGTCTACATGTGGTTACATGCCGGGGAGTACATGTGACTGCGGTGACCAGAGCTGTCAGATTCACTGGAGCTTGAGTTACAGATGGCTATGACCTGTTTGACATGAGTGCTAGGGACCAAAATGGGCTCCTCTGGAAGCATAACAAAGGCTCTAAACCAATAAGCCATATCTATAGCTCCTCAAGGAATAAATTCCTAATTCTGCCACTTGGTCTAAACTTATTGGCCTTAATAATATTTTTAAGGCTCAGATGAAATCAGTTTGCTATCATGCCTTATTGCATAAATTCAATTTTCCCATGTTGTCCTTTGAGTGACAGTACAGTAGATCTGATGGCTATTAAAGCAGTTTGGAATATGAGTTTTAATTAGCAAGGTAAATAGGTTGGTTAGTTTTTCATCAAATTGACAGTCACATTTATCCTGGAAGAGGGAATATCAGTTGAGAAATTGCCTCCATTTGATCTGTAGACAAGCATGTAGTCATTTTCTTGATTAATGATAGGTGGGTAACAATGCAGTTCACTGACTGCGGTGCCACTCAGGGCCAGTAGTCTTTAGCTGCATAAAAGAGTGAGTTGAGGAAGCCATGCAGAGCAAGCCAGGTAATAGCATTCTCCCCTGGTCCTTGCTTCATTCCTGCCTCCAGATTCCTGTCTTAAGTTCCTGCCCTGACTTCCCTTCATGATGTACTATATGCCATAAACCAAAACAAATCCTTTCCTCCCCAAGTTACTTTGGGTCATGGTGTTTGTTACAGCAGCAGGAAGAAAGCAAAATTAAACAATGAGCACTGAAGTTGAAAATAATTTGTATTGAGATTTTTTGACTTAAAAATGAAATTAAAACTGTTCTTTATTTCTATTTCTTGAACTTCCACTTAAGTTTTTCCTTGTACTATAGCTGCTGTGTAATGCACTGTCTTTTTTGAGAGTCATGGAATCCTTCAGCTCTAGAAACTCACTCAAGACACATAGCATTGCAAAAGTTCATAAATGTATTCATTTTGGTCTAGTAACTTATGTATAGCTTAAAATGCTCAATTCATATTTCCTTACATGTTTAAGGATAGTGTCATCTATTATGTCATGATGATGGTTGTCTTAACACTAATTGACCTTGGAATGCTGTAGCATTCCTGCTGAAGGATTACAGATATTACATTAAAATAAATCTGACTTTATGTGTAATGTCTGCAGTATGTTCTAAGAATGCACCTTTTACTGTAGTTTCTTAATTTGTCTCACTCCTTGGATGATATATAAAAATATAAAATCATGCAATATGAACAATTTGGCATGCATTTTATCTTAGGTTTTTATTCTTTCTATCGACTATGAATATTGTAATAAATTAGTGAGACTGTGTCTCAAAAATATTTTTAAAAAAGAAAAAAATAAGGATGAGTATGCAACATAGTGGAATGCTGTTGCAGGAAGAAAGCAAGTTCAAGAACAGCTTGGCCTCCACAGTAAGATTAAATCAAAAGAAAGAGCTGAAGAACAAGGAGAGAAAAGGGAGAGAGCACAGCAAATTATTCCTAATTGTTTCCTAAGATGTTTATTTATTGCTCCTCTGTAGGTTTTGCTATAGGCCATATTAATTTCATTCTATCATTTTAAGTATTGTAAATTCTTGTGAATGCCCAGATTAACTACTTTGCTATATGTTCCTAGCATCAATCATTTCAAAAACTGCTTCCTAATGTGGATTAAGGATAGAAAGATTTTTTTTCTTTTCAAGAATTTTCTATTTTCCTGCACTAGGAGTTTAAGGAAACATAAATGGAACTGGTCTCTACTCTCTGAATTATGCTCCCACTCAGGAGCTTCACCCTATAGACAAGATTGATTTCCAGACTGACAGCTAAAATGTAAAGTCCCTGGACATTCAAAGAGTTTCCTTAAAATAATATCCATCAGTCTGTCAATGAAAAGATGCAATAATTGTCATTACTACAATGTTTAATCCCTTAGAGGTTATAACATGCAAACAACCTTCATGCAGAAAATCCTATGGTAGTTAAGTCATAACAAGAAACCCTAAGAACAAGTGACTTGGAAGAATCTAAGAAACCTGGACCAGTTAGAATAATAATAATAGTTCTTAGTAGAATTCAAGCTGGGATAAAAATTACACTATGTTGTTTTTTTTTGTTTTGTTTTGTTTTACCCCCCACTCACCAAATTCCTAAATGTGTTTTCATGTTTAGGCCATCTTCTAGAAAAGCAATATTTTCATCTAAGGTGTTTATAAGTGAGCTAGAAGATTTTTTCATCTTATCTCATTCACCTTTGACTGTCAGTTTCTCAGTATAATCCAAACTACTTGAAATGCCTTGAATTAAATATAAACTTATAACCATTACAGAGTTTTTTAAAATTGGTTTGTAATGACATAGTTTTTCTTTCAATTTTTAACCTAAAGGTCCATGAGACACAAGCATAAATCAGAAAAAACAAACAAACAAACCCAGATCAAGGTGATTGATGGTCTCTGATTTTATCTATGTTGGCTACAGGAATCTATGATTATAGTGGAAAAGAAGTGCAGTTGCTCATGGAATCAAAAAAACAACATTTTCTCTGTGTGGTACTTACAAATACTTCATAACATGACTGCTTGATAGATTTTTTTTTGAGGTTAGGTTGGGGATCCTTTAGTTTACCTTATGGTTTTTAAAGAACAGTGTACTAACTGGAACTTCTACCCCCCAGAAAGTAAGAAGAGTTGTGTAGGGTTTCCAAGTTTGTTTGTGAGTAAATCCCACATTTCAAGTGTCCCACTAAACAGTGTTCTTGGATCTTCTTAAGATGACCTCACTCTGAACCATCCCTGTACTCCCATCATTTTCTCATAATTGCCACCGATAACAGAACTACAGCAGTAAGCTCAAATCTGACTTCTCATATTTTATTGCAGTGTGTTAATATATGACAAATAAATCCTTGTTTTTTAAATATCCATTAGCCTCCATCTTATTACTAATTAGTTATTCATCACCTTGGAAAGAAATCACCATTTATTTTAACTCCTTCAAGGTACACTGAATCTCCCATAAATATTGATTTCATAGTGTTAACCCACTATAAAAACACAAACCAAGGAACCATAATATACATATAAACAAAGGATCTGTTAGGTTTTTTGAAAAAATCCCTGAAAATGCATTATAAGGGAAAGAACTTTCAAAAATCCCATTTAGTTTGTTTTGTTTGGCCCATCTACTGTTAGACACAGGGCCTGTTCTTAAGAGTGGTGTTACTTTGTTGTAGAAAACTAAGTTTTCATTTGCAAGAGGTTATCAGTTAGAGATAGCTTCTGGATTAGGGATGAGGCGTGTGTCTACTTTTCCTTTTAGCTCTTAGGCTGCCCTCTGCTGCAGGCACTGTGCATGCTACCACTGTCTCTATGAGAAGCTAGCAGACCTTGGTACCTTGTCTTCCAACCCCCCCCCAGCTCTTGCAATCTTTATGCTCTCATTTTCATAGAGTTGTCTGAGACCCACAGGGTGAGATTTGATGGAGACATCTCATTTAGGACTGAGTGATCCAATGTCTCTTATTTTCTTCACATTGTCCAGTTACAGATTTCTGTTCCCATTTATGGAGGAGGAAGTTTACTGAGAATGGCACTGATCTGTGCCATTGTTAGGGATTATTTCATTGCTACATTCCTTTAGTAGAACAATAGTATTTATCTTTCCTCTGGGTCTATGGTCTGTCTGGTCTCAGGTTCTTGACCAACGGTTTCAGGAATTGATTCCATATCATGGAATAGACCTTAAATCCAGTCAAAAATTGGTTGGTTAACTCCACAAGTTTTGCGGCAGCATTGCATGAGTGCATCAGGCAGGCCAGTTGTGGATCGAAGGGTTTATAGCTGGGTTGGTGTTTCTCTTTAACCTCTGGTAGCATACAGAGTACCTTCTGGTACCATGAATCCTAGACATTAGGGGTGAAACTTATGGGGAGGCACCAGCTTGATTTCTCCAAGTTCAAAGAGTTTTCTGGATGTTGTTTTCAGCTATAGGGCCTTGCTATAAATTTGTCGAGAGCCACCAATAGCCTTGGAAATAACTTGGGTTGTTTGCAGGCTTCAAGGGGCCTTTGGCTAACAGCTCAATTAGATATAACCCATTCCAGAGCTGGAGGCTTTATTTGATGATAAGAGAGAAAGATTTACCTTATGTTTGGACATTTTATATAGATATGACTCATCATTCTGACTTCAAAGACTAAAGCAGGCAAGACATTTGGAAACCTGTTGGAACAGTGTAAAACACACATGAAACCCTGACTTTAGTCAGGCTTTGGCCTGTGAATCAGTTAAGCCATAAGTGTATTATGGTTAATTTGTTAATGATAATCATATACTTTGGGGATGAGATTTCACCTGAGTCTAAAAACTGTATTCATCCTACTGTACTATAATATAATACTAACTTAAATACAGCATACAAACTTAGATATATGCTTCTGTTGAATTACACAATTATTATTTGACAAGAATGCATCTATTTTGTATATACTTAAAATAACATCACTAAACTTTGTGAGCTAAACAAAATTAAGATTTTTGAATGCTAAAATATAAAAGAAAAATTTTCTTATTTCAAGGAAATGTTTAAGGATACGAGACAACTGGTTTCTTCAAAATTTTTATTAACAATTAGAAATATGTGACAGCTTTGAAGCCTTGAGTAAGTTTTAAGATAAAGAATCTATGCACTATATATATTAGCAGTGTGCCAATAATTCCTAAATGCTCCTCTAATCATGTCCAAAAGAAGTCTGACTCATTTTGTCCTGCGCACATTGTATACAAATACATGTATCATTACTATGCAATAAGCCTTTAACATTATAACATATTTTATGTCTTTGAAGTCTAATAAATTGAGATCCTTTTGAAGAATACAAAACATTATGATTAGAATTTTCAAAATCCATTTTAAAGGTGAATTTCTTCATTCCAAAAATTAACTCTTTTGGTGGCTTTTTTCTGGTAGTCTTTCTCTGTGCCCTTGAGCTACAATTAGCCATTGAAAATTGTCTGTGTTTGCCTGGAATATTCTATAAATGCTGGCCATACCTCCTTATTAAGGAAAATCTCTCATGGAGTGATATCATCTCAGTAACATTATGACCACAATGTGATTTTGGAACATCATGGCCTCTATTGCTTTCTATCAAGCTATAGCAGTAGACAGATACAGAGTTATTATTGCACTTATACTTTCAAAGATGCCCAAAGGGAAAAACACTGGCAGTAAACCCAAGACAGAAGCTTGCCTAATTGTGTATATTTGATCAACAGAAAAATAGCTCTCATGTTAGTATATCTTTTGTGTCTATGTTCAGTTTTAAAACTAATGAATGATGAAAGGTGATAAAATATAAACTGGTCAGGCACACTATACCTGAAGTTGTACAGCAGTTGTTTCTAGTCTTAGGTAAAAGCAGCACAGATTGTTACATAGTTGGTATCTGCAGCTTGGAGAGAGAGTGCTGAATTGGTTTAATGGTGTGGGAGAATGGTCTATATTCTGCCAATTATATTTTAAATAAATGCTGATTGGCCAGTAGCCAGGCGGAAAGTATAGGCAGGACAACCAGACAGGAAGTAGAGGCAGGTCAATGAGAACAGGAGAATTCTGGAAAGGAGGAAGCCCATTCCTTGGCAGTCCTGACCCATCCACAGAACAAGCAAGATGTGACTGCCTCGCTGAAAAATGTACCAAGCCACGTGGCTAACATAGACAAAAAATAATGGGCTAATGTAAGTTAGAAGAGTTAATAAGAAGCCTGAGCTAATGGGCCAATCAGTTTATAACTAATGTAGACCCCTGTGTGATTTCTTTGGGACTTCGTGATTGCGGGAACTGGGCAGGACAGAAAACCTCAGTCAACATTTTAAAATAGCTCCAAACATGCAACTATTCGTAGGGGTATTAACTGGCTTAAATGATCAAGAAAACTTGAGAAACAATTTACACTTGCCCACTTACAAAACTTGCTGAATTCATGGTAAATATTATTCAGTGTTTAGTTGTGACTTGTGGATCTTACTTGTGAGTTATAACTACTGGACAGAACATCTGATGACAATGTACATTCCTCTCTTTCTGGGTCGTTGGATGGAGACAGAGATCTGAAGCAAAACAGACAAAGATGCGAAACTATGAAGGACAAAGAAAAAAATCCTGTGTTCAGAAACAAGATAATTTCATTAGTACTCTGAGTTTTCAAAGTCACAGTTCATGTGTTCCAATTTGGAAGGAATTGCTGAAAAATAGTCTGCTTTCAAACATAACATTGTTTAGATTTTCTAATTGCTAAATGTTCAGCAATTGCTAATTTTCATTAAGGTAACTGTGGACCAGATACAACACATAACCAGATCACAATCAAATGAACTAACAGATGCCAAGGTTTTCTTTTGATTTCCTCCCTTAATGCTGGTATGCAGCAGAGTGGTTTGTAAAAGATTATCACCAAATCAAAAGTAAAGTAATAAGTGAGCAGAAATTCTAAACTCCCCTAATTATCATTTGAAAATTGTGATCCAAATTTTATGCATAAAAATTCATGTGAGGCAAAAGGCTGGGTAGAACAGAGGTAGATTGGTTGCCTAGTGAACATGAACTCCTGAATCCCGGCAATACATCCATGCCCGCACCCCACCACCAAGCAGATGGCAGAATGTGTGAATACTCCTAATGGAGCTAATAGAACAATATGAGGAGGTTTTATGTTAAAATACATTGAACTCATAAAAGTAGGTTACATACATGACAGCTACACAGAAGTAAGAAAACAAATAAATTTATGTCATGAATTTAAATTTGACATATCAATTTAACAAATCCTACTAGGGCTTCAAATAACAAAATAGAAGTAGTGTTTAATTGTATAAAGAAAAATATGACAAATACTGAAATCAGGACTGAAAAGCAAAGCAACCAGCCACTGGTTCTTACCTCGACCTCAGTCTGAAAACAGTGATCCTGCATCCAGGAGACCTCAGAATGAGACTGAGTCTGAGAGCTGTCTCCTCTGATTTTATAATCCTCTCTAGTTCTGAGACTAAGGGTGTGCCCCATTATCGCCTGGTTTCTTTGGCAAACTAGAGTGGCTACTGGGATTAAAGGTGTGTATCATTGCTGCCTGGTCTGTAAGGCTGGCCAGCATGGCTGTTTTACTTTTCTGATCTTCAGGCAAGCCTTATTGATTGAGGTACAAATGAAATACACAATAAGGTGTGCTTGAGCATTGTGTCCTCTGTAGGGGAAGAATATCTAATCCTCAGATTCCAGTAAGGGATTGGAGAAGCAAATGTATACTAGGAAACTTGTTTTGTGGCACACAGTTTATACATTCTGTGTTCTTCTGCGAATATGTAACAGTGTTCAGAATTTGCTTATGAATAACTGCCATTGAGAAAATGATCTTACAGAATGACCCGAATCTGATCCCATTCACTCTGTACTAATCAGGTACTTTTGTTTCTAGGTTCTCCTTGTAAATGTGTCTGCTGGTGAGTGAGGGACAATGATGGCTCAAAGGTTTTTTTTTTGTTTGTTTGTTTGTTTGTTTAAGCAGAACTAAGAAAGAACAGAAATAGAACAAGATTTGGGTTTTTAATCTCTCCCAGTGTCTGGATAAGTGGCAACAATAATAGATTTTACAGCATCCCCTTACATTGTTTTCTATCTAAGTAGTCTAGCTTTGGTAGATATTTTTGAAAAAATGAAGAGTTAAAAAGAATATGAGAACCAGAAATACTTTTTAAAAATTCAGAAAACAGGAAATGTCAGTATATTAATTATAGCAATGTTAGATTATATAAATCTCTAAGATTTGGAGAGAAATTCTGTTAGAAATTAATTTAAAGAGTTTTAGTTCCTTTATTAAAATACAAATTGGGATTGAATTTATGCCTAGAATAGAGAAATTATTTCTTTTTTCATCTTCCCTTGTATTTCCATATTAAGTCTCATGTGAACTCTGCTGAAATGGAAGTATTGCACAAAGTATGCAAACCTTAGAGTATGACTCATCCTGTATTACATCATTTTCCAGCTATTCTGTCATGTTTGTTTTGCAGAATGCCTTTCTATATAAGTGCATAGGAACTGATTTGGTTTGTAACCTCTGTTTAGAGTCAAGCTTCGTTCTTTCCACTGAAGACGGCATTCTGACATTAATTCCTTGTTCCCATTGTTTTGGAGAGTAAATTTCATCACAAGTATTATGTAATTGAACAATCCATGCCTCACCCTCCTGTCTGTAACTGATAGTACCCTTTGGGTCCAAATACATGCTTCTCACAGCTCCTTCACAGTTTTCACTAAAGAGACAGAAAGAGAGCTCAGATAGCTACCCTGTTAAACATAACACGTAAAATAGTCATGTTCACTTAAAAGGCAGTGGTGTCTGAAATAAAAATGGAGAAGATGGTTTGAGGAGCACTATGTGACTGCAACTCTGATAGTCTTTCATTTTACATGTCATTTAGTTATAAATCCCATGAAAAAAATGTGTGCCTTCTTTAACAATGTCACACTATATGTATTATTGTATGAAATTAGGCTAAAAAATATAAGCCACAGGCTCTAAGAATAAATACAGAAAGGACAGATAAAATCTATCAAAACAATAAATAAATTTGCTCATAGAGTTAGTTTATTGTTAGTTCACGAATAAGATAAATCAATGAAATGATTCCTAGTGATGTTTTTCTACACTCATAGACAAGTGCCTTGACTAGTTTTCATCAGAGAGACTTCCTCCTACAGCAGAAGGGAACAGATGCAGAGACCCACAACCAGACATTATGCACAGAGTGTCTAAACTCAAGGTCTCCATCAAGTCCCTCCTTCAGAGCTCCAGGAAGAGAGGTGGATGAAATACTGCAAAAGTGAGAGGAGAACATGGCCCACCAAATAAGCTTAGCAGGGCTCACAGAGGCAGAAACCACAAGCATGGGGCCTACATCGGCCTGCATGGGTGTGCTCCAGGTCCTCCGCATACATGTTGTAACTATTTAGCTTGGTATTTTTGTGGGAACAGATGTTTCTCTGACTTGTTTGCCTGCTCTTGGTGCTCCTTTTCCCCTACGAGGCTGCCTTATCCAGCCTTGACGTGAGGACATTTTGCCAATGTTCTATTGTATCTTGTTTTGTTGTACTTGTTTGTCTATTGGATACCTTTTCCTTTCGGAAGGGAAATGGAGGGGGAGTGGGTCTTGGGGAGAGAGAAGGTAGGGGTATCTGGCAGAGGTGGTAGGCATATATTGTACGAGAGAAGAATCTATTTTCAACTTAAAGAAGAAGAAAAAATAAATCTGGGAAGGGATTAGGGAAATAGCTCAGTCAGCAGAGTGTTTGATATGTAAACATGAAGTCCTGAGTTTAACTGCCAAGCACTCATGGAAAAACTAGAGAAGGCAGAGATAGGTAGGTACCTGGTATTCCTGGCCAGACAGTGACCTTCACATGTTTTCTCATTATGTAAGAGGAGTAACACAAGGCACGAAAGCAATATTTTTTTTAATAATGCAAAACTTGATATCCAGTGCATAGTCACCAACCAATCTAAGACCAAATCACATAAATCTCAGAGGAAAAAGTCAAAGTAAAACCAGACCACTATCACCACCTCCTCCACCACCACCAACAAAAATAGCAGCAGCAATACCACCACCATTAACAACAACAGCAACAACAAGAACAACAAACAACAGCAACACACACTAGATATCAGAAGTACTGAAAATGAATTCTAATAAAATTAGTTTGAAATGCTCAAAAGTAAAATAGTACATACTGTTCTTCCAAATAGCCTGAATCTGCCCGTTTAGATAGTTCACATAACCTATAATTCTAGCTCGAGATCTCTGCCCTTCATGGACTCCTACACTGATGTGCACATACACACACTTTTATACTTAAGTAAAAATAAAAGGAGTAAATCTTAAAACATGTATTATGTGTTAAACAGATTCACACAATTATTTCAAGTAGTATGAGGATCCTTGTTATTGATAACATGAAAGTTGGTGGTATAAATTTGAGATTATGGTATTTTTAAGGAAGTATAAGAACAGCAAGAATGCATTCTAATCACTGGAGGACACATGTTGCAGTATACAGGGTAACCGCCGAAATCACTGAAACATAGAAAGTAATACATTTTGAAGGCATTGGATAATGTAGTAATAAATAAAGAAAAAATGGGAAACAGGAATAAATGTTAAAATGAAATGAGCTCCAATATATATTTAAGTCAGATAAATAAAAATATACTTACTTTTACTTAAAAGCAATATATTTGAAATATAAAAATAGATCCGTAAAGAATGGCATTATGAGAATCTCAAAACGTGCCAACTGTAATGACAATTATACAGGGGAGGCGCTTAAGGCAAAATCACAAAATAAAAAAAATGACTTTAAGGAGTCATGAAAGAAAATCAATGTAAGCAGCTGATTACATTTTGTAAGTACAATGTAAAATGTAAAATATAAAAGAAAATAATGAAATAAAATAAGATCTAAATGAGAAAAATAAAAACAATTGAAATAATGTAATATTTATATATTCTTTTTCAGGGAGACAGAGAAAAAGAGAAAGGAAAAGACAGAATATAGGAGTGAAGAAGGCACAAATGAACATTTCAAATAGAAGAATTATCATTGTTGGAGTCTCTTTGTTCATTTCCTGAGTGCTCAGATCCAAAATAGCTACACAAAACTACATTAATTAATTCACTGCTAGGCCAATAGCTTATACATATTTCTATCTAGATCTTATATCTTAAAATAACCCATTTCTATTAATTTGTGTGTCACTATGAGGTCGTGGCCTACTGGCAAGGTTCCAGAAGCATCTGTCTCCTGCCATGGCTATATGGCTTCTCTCTGACTCCAACTTCTTTCTCCCAGAATTCAGTTTAGTTTTTCCCCTTGCTATAGGCCCAAAGCTGCTTCTTTATTAATCAGTGGTAATCACAGCATACAGAGGGGAATCCTACATCAAAGTATCACAGTAAACACTTAGTAGTCAAAAGGAAATTAAGCAACTTTACATTGTTTCATAATTATTGTTCAACAATATCCCTTTGACTCAATAAAAACTTTTAAACAAAATGGATGAATTTGTGGAAAATTAATTTGCAAATTTTACACAAAAGGTTTTGAAATTTGAGTATGTTTAATTATATAAATTTGTCATTGGAAATACTAAGCAACTGTCATGAGCGCACATAAATTCTCTGTGTACTCAAGGGAGACTGAAGAGTAGAATTACATTTGATTTTTCAGTGACTATGAAGAACTGCTTTTCTTCATAAAGCTTACATTATCTTGAAATCAACATGGCATATCATTATCAAAATAATCTTACAGGATAAACTTGTCAATGAAAGATGTACAAGAACCCAAAACACATTATTAAAGAGTCAAATCTAGCAATGTGTATTTTGGCTTTTACTTCAGGAAATAAAAGTTGTTCAGCCATAGAAAATCAATTATCCTTTCAGTACATGAACAGAATAACAAAAATAAAAAGCATAGTTTTTCAACTAAATCCATGGAAATAAAAGCTAAAGCAAAGACTCACACTCTTAAACAATGCCTAAACATCTTCTACAAGCAAGAAGTAAGAAGACAAACTTTATACCATGTACCTATGGGAAACCTGAGCTGGGCATCAGACTTTTGGGGCTGCTAGGGACAAAGGAAGGCTGGCTGTCACACTGATCTGTAATTAGTCACACAGCTGCACAGAAGAGTAAAGGTCTTTGAATTTATCAGAGGAAACAGTATAGTCCCCTAATAGTGTGACACTGCACACGCGGAAATCTTATAAACTTTAGATAAATTATTAATTAAATAAATCTACTTTAAATGGTCTCTTTTCTCCAAGGAAGAGGGTGGTTTTTTTAAAATTTCATACATGTCTACAATGAAATTTTAGACATTGCTCCCCAACTCTTTCTATATCCTCCCATCATGCCTTCCTTCCAATTTTATGTCTTTTTAATTTTTTTTGCAAACCCAGTAAGCCTAGCCAGTTCTCAGATGTACATAGATGTAGGACCATCTGCTGAAGTATGAGATAACTATCAGTGGTAACATCCTCAAAAAGAATGTTTCTCCTTTCTCTAGCAACTATCTACTACTGTAGTGCCTCGGTAAGTGACCAAGACTGGTTCATCTACTCAATCCATGCTTCCATTTTGACCATCTTTTTCTTGCAAAGGTAAGCATGAGCTAGTATGAGCTCATGTGTGTGAGATGTTAACTCATACCTTGCACTCAAATTTTTATTCAATAATTAGTCTTCTGAGTGTGGCATTGTCCACCCATGCAAGGTAATTGTATTGGAAGTGAATTTTAATATTATTTTGAAATTATTAGCTAGTAAAATTTTCAAAACTCCATTGTTTTGACTAACCCCTCACTCACTCTTCTCTCCCCGTCCTTGTCTCTATCCCCACTAAGTTCTTTAGTCCCATATGTTTTCCCTCTTCTTTCATTAGATGTATATTGTACTATCCCTCCAGGTATTTTTAGAAGTTGAGTTGTGAGATAATAGACTTACTTGTGGCTTTCACAAACCCTTCCTGTCAGTTATCCCTACCCTTCACATCAGGTTTCTCCCACGATCCCATGCCTTTCCCCATTCAGGCATTTCTACTGCCAATACTTCACCTATGATTTGCTATTCCTTCTCCCTCAACATTCGCCCTACAAAATAAGACCTCTTTCTAGTTTCTCGGTTTCTACTAAGGCAACAAGTAAAACACCAAAATGAAAAATGAAAAGATTTGAGGCTATTATCTATATACAAAAAAATAAGACATTTATCTTTCTGTGTCTGACATAGCTCACTCACTATAGTTTTTTTTCAGTTCTACCTCTTTATATAAATATTTCAGTATTCCTTACATGTAAGTAATACTCTATTGGGTATAAATACCCATGTGAACTACCAGTTTTGTAATAGGTATTTAAACGAACATGGGTGTGCAAGTGTCTCTGTAGTAGGAAAGACAATCCATTGGGTATATGCCTAGGAGTGATATTGCTATGTTACATAGCAGTTCTTTTTCTTCTGTTCTGAGAAACCTCCAGTTTGATTTTTTAAAAAATGGTTTGACTAGGCTACACACTCTCACTATCAGTGTATTAAAATTGAACATTTGAAGTGATCAGTCAGCCAGATGAACACCCCAATTTTTAGGCGCTCGGTACTGATCAACCCCCTCCATCTGCCTCAGCTTCTCTAGCCAGCCAACAGGCAAGCTTCATGCAGGTTGGCTGCTCCAATGCCCTACCCCCAATCGATTGGACTTTATAAGCTACAAGGCCCACTCTGCCCCCAAACCCACCCATCCTCTGCTACCTCAGAGGAACTCTGAACCACAGACTGAAACTGCATACAGTGGACCTAGAGATGGGCCAAGAGAGACCACAGCGATTCCCAAAGACACAGAAAATGACTGCACAGAGTAGACTAAGAGCAACTACCTAATACATAGACAGGAACTGCGAAGGATTAGACCAAGGGGCAAAGACACTGCTGGCACTAATTGGTGAAAGAGATGGGTAGGCACCAATGCAAAAAATCAGTCAACAACCTAAAAAGAAACAAAGAAACATAGCAACACCAGAACCCAATGGTCATACAAGAAGAAGACCTGATCATCCTAACCCAGAAGAAGCAGAGGAAAATGATCTTAAACATAACTTTGTGAAGATGAAAGAGACCTTTAAGGAGGAAATAAAAAATTCTTATAAAGAAATGGAGGAAAAGAAAAACAAAAAAAATGGAAGAACTCAATAAATCTCTTAAACTTAAAAAAACCAAGAAAAGGAAAAAAAACCTGGTGAAGGAAACAGTTCAAGATTTGAGAACTTAAATAGAGGCAATAAACAAAACACAAACTGAGGGAATTCAGGAAATGGAAAATCTGAGTAAACAACCAGGAACTACTGATGCAAACATAGCAAATAGAATACAAGAGATGGGAGAGAGAATCTAAAATGCTGAAGATACTACAGAAGAAATAAAGTCACCAATCAAAGAAAATGATAAATCCAACAAATTCTTAACTCAAAACATCCAGGATATCTAGGACACTAAGAAAAGATCAAACCTAAGAATAATAGAAATAGAAGAAGGAGAAAAACTCCAGATCAAAAGACCAGAAAGTATATTCAACAAAATCATAGAAGAAAACTTTCCCAATACAAAAAAGGATATGCCTATGAAGGTACAAGAAGCTTAGAGAACACCAAATAGACTGGTCCAAAAGAAAAAAAAGTCACCTCACCATATAACAATCAAAACACAAAACATACAGAATAAAAAAGGATATTAAGAGCTGTGAAGCAAAAAGGCCAAGCAACATATAAAGGCAGACCTAACAGAATTACACCTGACTTCTCAAAGGAAACTATGAAAGCCAGAAGGTCCTGGGCAGATGTGCTGCAGACACTAAGAGATCACGGATGCAAGCAGAGACTACTATACTCAGCAAAGCTTTCAATCACCATCGATAGAAAAAACAAAGTATTCTATGACAAAACCAAATTTAATCAATACTTATTCACAAACACAGCCTTAGAAAAATTGCTAGGATGAAAAATCCAACCAAAGAAATCTAACTGCACCCAAAAAAAGCCACAGGCAACAGATAACCTCACACCAAAAAAACCCAAAAATGGGAAACACACAAATACTACCACCAAAAAACAGGAATTAGCAATCACTGATCATTAATATCTCTTAATATCAATTGACTGAATTCACCTATAAAAAGACACAGGCTAACAGAATGGATACAAAAGCAGGATCCATCCTTCTGCTGTATACAAGAAACCTACCTCAACCTCTAAGACAGACATTACCTCAGAGTAAAAGGGATAGGAAAAGATTTTTCAATCAAATGGACCCAAGAAACAAGTGAGTGTAGCTATCCTAAAATCTTACAAAATAGACTTCAAACTAAAATCAATCAGAAGAGATGGAAAAGGACACTTCATACTCATCACAGGAAAAATCCATCAAAATGAGGTCTCAATCCTGAACATTTATGCCCCAAATACAAGAGCACCAACATATGTAAAAGAAACATTACTAAAGCTTAAATTTCACATCAAAACCAAAACACTTATAGTAGGAGACTTCAACATCCTACTGTCTCCAGTGTGTGGTCAGCTACACAGAAACTTAATAGAGAAATTAGAAAACAAACAGAAGTCACGACTCAAATGGATTTAACACATATCTATAGAACATTTCACCCTAACATAAAAGAATATACATTCTTCTCAGCACCTCATGGAACGTTCTCTAAAATTGACCACATTCTTAGTAACAAAGCAAACCTCAGCAGACACACACAAAAAATAATCTCCTGCATCTTATTGGATCACCATGGTTCAAAGATAGAATTCAACAACAACACTAATTGCAGAAAGCCTACAAACTCATTGAAACTGAACAGTGCTTTATTGAATCACCCCTTGGTCAAGGAAGAAATAAAGAAAGAAATTAAAGACTTCCTAGAACTCACCAAAGCTGAAGGCACAATGTATCCAAACCTATGGGACACTATGAAAGCAGTGCTATAAGGAAAGTTCATAACACTAAGTGCCTACATAAAGAAAGTGGAAAAAATCACGCTAGCAATTTGACAGAACACCTAAAAGTTCTAGAACAAAAAGAACCAGATTCTCCTAGAAGGAATAGACAACAGGAAATAAACTGAGGGCCAAAATCAGTAAAATAGAAATAAAGAAAACAATTCAAAGAATCAATGAAACAAAAAGCTGGTTCTTTGAGAAATTCAACAAGATAGACAAACCTTTATCCAAACTAATCAAAAGGCAGAGAGAGAACATCCAAATTAACAAAATAAGAGATGAAAAGGGGAACATAACAACAGGCACTGAGGAAATCTAGAGAACCATTAGATCATATGACAAAAACCTGTACTCCATAAAATTGGAAAATGTAAAAGAAAGGGGCAATTTTCTGGATAGGTACCACATACCAAAATTAAGTCAAGACCAGGTCAACAATTTAAACAGACTTACAACTTACAAAGAAATAGAAGCTGTCATCAAAAGTTTCCCACCCAAAATAAGTCAAGAACCTTATGGTTTTAGTGCATCACTCTACTAGAACTTCAAAGAACAGGTAATACCTACACTCCTCAAATTGTTCCACATAATAGAAGCAGAAGGATCATTGCCAAACTCTTTTTATAAGTCTAGTTACCATGATACTGAAACCATACAAAGACCCAACCAAAAAAGATAATTACAGACCAATCTCTCTCATGAACATTGATCCAAAAATACTTAATAAAATAGTGGCAATTGAATTGAAATTGAATTGAATTGAATTGAAAAAATAAAACATCAAAAATCATCCACCATGATCTAGTTGGCTTCATCCTAGAGATGCAGGTTTTGTTCAAAATATGAAAATCTATCAATGTAATCCACTATATAAATAAACTGAAAGAAAAAAATATAATTATCTCATTAGTTTCTGAAAAAGAATTTTACAAAATCCAGCATCCCTTCATGATAAAGGTCTTGTAGAGATCAGGCATAAAAGAAATGTATCTAAAAATAATAAAAGTAATATGTAGCAAGCTGGCAGCCAACTTTGAATTAAATAGAGAGAAACTCAAAGCGATTCCACTAAAATCAGAAATCAAGACAGGGTTGTCCACTCTCTCCATATCTATTAAACATAGTTCTTGAAATTATAGTTAGAACAATAATACAACAAAAAGAGGCCAAGGACTACAAATTGGAAAGGAAGAAGTCAAACTTTTGCTATTTGCAGGTGATATGATACTATACATAAGTGACCCCAAGAAATCTACCAGGGTGTTGATCTTCTTTCCTTTGCTGTATGAGTTATTCAGAAAGTCCTTAGCTGTGCTTATAAAATAAATTGTATTCCTCCTTTCTCCTGTGGTACTTTCACTATATTTTTGAAGTTATTGGTCCATTTGAAGTTGTTATTTGCACACTGAGATGTAAGGTTCTACCGATTTTTCTTCATGTTGAAATCCCAGCATTGTTTGTTGAAGATGCTTTGTGTTTTTCCCCAATGTGTATTTAGCATCTTTGTCAATAATCATATAGCTGCAACTGTGTGAACATATATCTGGTGTATCGGTTATCTTTCTTTGATCAGTGTGTTTGGTTTTGTGTCATTTCATTCCGCTTTTATTACTTTGACTCACTGGTATTTGAAATCCAGTATGGTAATACTTCCAGCAGTGCTGTTTTTGGTCAGGAGTTCTTTGAATAACCTTTGTCTTCATATAAATTAATGAATTTAAATAGCACTGGAATTTAGATAAAAATTATGTTGAGTCTATAGAGAGCGTCTCATGGGGTGGTTATTTTCATAGTATCGATCCTTCTGATATATGAGCATGGTATAACTTTCCATCTTCTAGTGTCTTATTAATTTCTTTGGTGTCTTAAAATTTTCATCATAAAGGTTTTTCATTTCATTGGGTAGTTTTATTCCAGGTGTTTTGTATGTGTGAAGCAGTAATGGAAGACAGGATCGTTTGCTTGAGACAGTTTTCATTCTCTTCTCATTGGTTAATAAGAAGAGGACTAATAATGCTGTGTCAACTATGTATCATATCACTTTTTAAAAATTAATTACCTCTTCTAAGAGTTTTATTTTGAGTCTTTATGGAGTCTATATTTTAAAATTGCTGCAAAAAAGATATTTGGACTTAGTTTCTAATTTGCATCTCTTTTATTTCTTTCTCTTGTCTTATTGCTCTAGCTGAGATACAAGGAACTATATTGAAAAGGATTGGAGAAAGTGAATACCCTTGCCTTATTCCTGATCTTAGTGAGAACATTCTGAGGTTTTCTTCACTATGTTGGGCATAGGTTTGACATTTTTTATGTTCAAGCATGTGCCCTCTATTCCTAGCCTCTTCATTTCATTTTAATCATGAAGTGATGTTACATTTATCTAAACTTTTTCTGAATATAATGAAATGATCATGTAAGTTTTCTCTTTTAATAGATTATATAATGAATAATACTTATTGTATACATCTGTTGAACCATCCCTACTTCTCTAAAATTAAATCAACTTAATAATGAGGAATCTTCTTTATATGAGGTTGTATGTAATGAAACCACTTTTCTTTCTTTGTTTCTTTCTTTTGTTTTTAAGATAGGGTTTCTCTGTAACTTTGGAGCCTGTCCTGAAACGAGGTCTTGTACACCAGACTTGCCTTGAACTCAAAGAGATCCACATGCCTCTGTCTCCTGAGTGCTGGGATTAAGGACGTGTGCCAGCACTGCCCAAATATGAATGACATCACTTCTTAATGGAATAAATACCCTCTTTTCACAGATGGTATTCTACAAACTCTCCCAAGTTTATATTTGCTGGAATTAAATTCATTTTGGTTCTTTCTGAGCATAAATTCTCTATCTCCTCCCCACCTCTTTCCTTAGTTAAAGTTTTATTGGATACTTTATGGCATTTGGTGAGACAGATTAGTGAGATAGATTTACCAAGGAATAGACACCCACATGTAATGAATGTATCTTCAATTAAACTACCTTATAAATTTCTTTTTATTTTTTTATCATTTATTTTTTTGGTAATAATATCATTTATTATTATCACCTCACTATTTAAAACCAGTTTCAAATTCAAATATATGCTGATTGCATTCTTTTCTTCTCCCAAGTTCCTCCAGATTTTCTCTTAAACTTGGATTTTTTTAGACTTTTCCAGAGTGGAATCTAACATTTTCCTCTTTCAGAATACACTTGAAAAGGATAGATAATTACAAGACATGATATTCAAAATGAAATTTATATAATAGCAGGTCTTAACTTGTTCTCCAGAAAATAGTTATGTGAAAAATGTTGCCATTTTTGAAAAAAAATCATTGAAAAAATCAATATCACTGTCCCATATGTAATATTCTATATATAATTTTAATATAGAACAAGGAATAGAATATATTACTTTTATAATTAATATTTCATATTTCCTGTTATCTGGCTTTGAGTGCTGAGCTCCAGAACACACAGGACAATTTTATACAATTATTGTGGCAATTTTCATCACCAAAATTTTATTTACTCTTTTTTTCTTTATATTTATTTATTTTTCACTAGGGCAAGCATAATTTTACTTGAACTTGTCACATCATAGGGCATATCCCAACATTGCCTTGACATTTAAAAATGATCATTTAGTGTTCTCTTTTCCTCTTTTTCTTTATTAATTTTTTGACAATTTGGTACACTGTATTTCAAACACTCTCCCATTTTTTCTGAGACCCTACCTTCTTTTTTCTATCCAACTCTGTATTCTTTGTATTTTTGAACACGTCAAGTTTAAGTCTTACTGCCTCTATACTCTTGGTTTTGTCGTTTTCCTCTATGCCTTTCCTAGCAGCAATCAATTGTCACTATCTCTTTAGTGAAGGCTGAGACTATATCCCTACATCCTCCATACTGAGATTTTATCCAGTTTAAGCTTGCCTAAGTTTTGCACATACTGTCTCAACCATGGAGAGTTCACATGAATAACTGTCCTGTTGTCCCCAGAAAATAGTTCCTGTACAATCATACACTAACTATGGTTTTTGCAGTCTTTCTTTTTCTATTGTTTCAGTGATCTGTCAGCCATGGGAGGAGGGGGGATGATGCAAATGTCCCATTTAGGACTGAGCTTCTCATAATTATTATTCTATACACCTTTACCAGTTATGGGTCCTTGTATTAATTGCTATTTACTGCACAAAGAAACTTCTCTGATGATAATTGAAAGATGAATTAATTTATGACTATAATGATTAGTCCTCAGGAGTCAGTTTAATACTATGTGCATTTAGCAGAGTAAAAGTAGTAGATTCCTCTATTGCAGTATTTCCATGTCTATCCAGGCAGTCTGTATGGAGCACACTGGAGCTTGTAGCTGGGTGTGAAGGAAGATTACTTTTCTTTTATGATTTTGTGCGTAACACTCTGAAAGCTAGTCCATAGGGATGTCACTTCCCCACCAGGACCAGCTTGACTTATCCATGTTCTGGGCACTAAGTTTCTGGTGTATTCAACAATGGGGTCTTATTATCAAGTTCTAGAGGTAAAGAAGAGCAATGACAACAGACTGAATGTTTAGAAGTCTATGGGACTTCAGTGGTTTACATATAAAAAGAAGGTAATTGATTCTTGACAATGGGCTTTTAATAGTTGGGTCTTCATTGTCTAGTCAAGACAGTGCTACTCATTTTAATGTAACTCTAATTAAACTTTTAAAATATATGTGTGTTTATATTTTGGCAGTTTTCTATACTAGTATACCTTGCTATATGACCTTTTCTAAAGGTTTTTGGTGTGTTAGTTATCTTTCTTTGTGATCTCGCCTCGTACCTGCTTGCCCATGCTCACTCATCCCTGTCTCATTAGTCCCCCATGAGATTACAAACTACCGCATTTTTTTGTCCCCTGCCTTGAAATTGCCCCCACCATGACCACTACTAATTTCCTAACCTGTATGCTTAGTACAAAGTGAACCCAGGTATGTTTCAAATTAATAAGCACAACGAATTATCTGTAGTCTAACACAGTTCTACTCTATGGTTTAATATTTCATAGCATTTGATGGATGGAAGTGTTCTAAGACAGGAAGTCCTCTATGCATCTAGGAAAATGTCCAGAAATTGTTCTGTTTCCAGTCAGCTGTCTCTGAATATGGCATTTAAAGAGTGTTTGTAGAACTTTTATTTTATTCAGCTTGGAATTTAAAGTTAAAAACAGAGATAGTTAACCACAAGAAAGGCAGAAAATGTGAAGGATCATCGCCACTCCCAAGTTGACACCACTCCAAGTAATTCACAAAATGACTAGAAAATCCTGTCTTTACCCTAAGGGCTACAAAACTGAAGGGAAAAAATAAAGAATAGTGTTTTCTTGTAATATTATAGGGGATTTTTTTGATGATATACCTTTGGTGAGTCATTATAGCAGGATTGCTAAGAGGAGCCTTACAAGAACGTCACATGAAAAGCAAAATTTAGGTTCGGGCCTAAGAAGAATGATTGCAAACTGAAATACAGAATCAGCATAATACCAACGTTCATTGAAACTGCACATCATACATTGAAGCTGTCGTATATTGGCTGCTTGAAACAAATGGTCCAGACAAAGGTAGAATTCCACACAGGGCTCTGGTAGCTCATTGGGAGGTGTTTACAAATAAATCTGCCCCCTCACTGAGTTGCAAGCACCTTCTGGGCAGGAGCCACATCTTACTCAGCTGACTAAAACTCATTATGCAAATTGTCTTAAATATAGTAACACAGTCCCCTGAGTGTTTAACTCAATTGTACTGAAGCAAAGGTCAGGAAAATCAGCCTTCACAGATGTGAGAGAAATATTGCCATTCAGTTTGCAGCTGTGCACATGACTTCAATAAAACATGCTTACTTCTCCTAAAAGAAGGATAAGAAAAGACTGTTAAACTGTTACTGTAATTATTTCACCAGGAAATTGATAACCCAAAAGAGCTCATTTGTGAATACGCTGAAGAGTTCTGTGTAGCAAATTAAATCTCTTTTCAATGAGATCATTACTGCAAGCAAATATAAGACTGTCAGCATATTATTTTTAGAGACTTCAATTTCTTTGAAATGTCAACCTAAACAGAAAAGGATACCGTAAAACTTAGGCCCAATGTTCACCATTTCTTCTTACTCATGGCTTTGAGTAACAAGCGTTCTATATAACTGATGTTGTTTCTGTTTAGTCAATTATTTCTTGTAAAAATAGAGCTTCATCTGCATGACCTCAAGATGAATATGCAACAGATGTACCTCCCACTGAAGATAACCAAGGGCCTCAAAATATTTTTTGAACAATTGCATGTGATACAACTTGTGGGGAATTCTCAGAATAACAGAACGGATGGAACATAGTCCAAAATCAAACAGGCTGACTCTACATAGCCCCTTGCTGAGAAAGCAGTTAGAGATTCAACTGCTTTGAAATGTGCAGGTCACTATGCCGTAAACATTGAATTTCTAGTATTTCCTGCACATAATTCTTTGGTTGTAAAACCAGGAAGGGAGCCTGCAATAGAAGTGTCTAAATGACTTAAAGATTAATATTCTAAGCTTAAAATGGAACCCATTGACATTTAGAATCCAATCTCTATATAATCATGGTATGTGCTTGTTTTTGAAGCTATTGAAATGATCTGGTTTATGAAAACAGCATAATTTGACTTATGAAAACAGAATAAGCCACCATGCTTGCAGGATAAGCAAGCTTTTCATAGTGACAGAATCAGAATTTCTTATTCCGTCTTTTTTAATGTACAAGAACATCTTTTCCAGTGACAAATTTGATTATTCAGTCTCACAGCTATGCTTTATAAAACTCATTGTACTAGTGAAAACAAACTTAAAACTGAATAAAACTAAGGAATAACATTCAGATTCTATTAATTAAAAGAAGCTGCCCCTTATATTCCTGTCAATCTGTAGACAAGATTTGTGAGTCTTAGCTCTCTGAAGGCATCATTCTATAAGAAGGTCTTTTGCTCTACCTTTGGTCTCTCGTACTGAATTATATCACAGTACCTACTATTATATTCCTGCCCTGTATATCTTCAAGCTATCTGCCAATCATACACAAAGTGGATTGACGCTGTGTCTTTCTGTAGCTTATCTTAGGTGAACTAAAATAAAGACATATATGTTTTAGGATTATCCTACCAATCAGAATATAATGAAAGCCCCCCTAATTACTAAATCTGCACAAATATTCTCTAGATAGTTATACTAAGCCAATAGTATATCTATCAAGTAAGTAAATCCCTTACTTGAATACTTATTAAAATTTTTGTGATAGATATTGAATTGTTGACCTACTTTTCCTTTGTCTTTTAAAATTATATTTCATGGCTTCTGTCTTTACCTTCAACACATGTTTCCCCTGGGTGGGGGTTTCTCATTCCTCTTCTCATACAACTGCAATCCTGGATACCTTCATAACTGCTTACTGTAGGATCCCATCTACTTTTCCAATTGATAAATCCGCCACATTCACTTCAGAGTGTGTTCACTTCTGAGTGCTCCCATGCCTCATCCCATCTTATTCAGTATCTCTTCACTTTCTTGTAATCATAGTATAGGAATTTTAGTCATACTGATGAATTCTAAATACTTGTAAGAGAGGCTATCACTGAGATGTCGGAAGTCTGTTTTACTTGTGAACTAAACAGTGATCTATATTTCAGACATAACTTTATCCATTCAGAACTCACAACGCTGTGGCTTCTTGAGACTATATTTTATGACAATTAGCTCTCTCTGTTGATTAGCAGTTATTTGCTGGACTTTAATGAAACAGAACAAGTTCTATAAGGCTGGGATTTTTGCCTATCTTTGCATCATCTGACAATGCACTCTCTAATATACAATGCTACAGCAGATGACCCAAGCCTAGGATAAGGATACATTTACTACATTTTACTAGACATATATTTGAGAAGACAAATTAAATAAGTCATGGATCAGAAAGCGTCTTCTGCTATCCCCTCACTGTAAAGTCAGTACAAGTTATTGAAAGTATCCTAAATATTAGTGTCTATTGTAAAATAAACATCCCTTTCCTTAAATACAAATTTATTGGGGAAAAATGTAACAATGTAATAATGTTACATTATTATAAATGTAAATAATTCCAGTTACCCAAGTGTTCCAACTTAGTCTTGTCATCAAAGAAATGGGCTCTGAGGCCTCCCTTTTCACCTCAAGATGCCATAAGGATTTCTTTGTTCAGATACTGATAGGAAAATATAGATTCTGTTCACACTTTGCACCATTAAAAATTCCCAAGACTTTGAAATAAATAAACATAAATAATTTTGCAGTCACTGCAGAATGATACTGATTACCTCAATTAAGATCACTCAATGAGTCTAAAATCCTTAGTTTCAACCAATTGTGATTAACTTCGTTATCTCTCTCTCTCTCTGTCACTGTGTGTGTGTGTGTGTGTGTGTGTGCGTGTGTGTGTGTGTTTCTCCCTCTCTTTCTGTATTTCAATATAGGACCTGTCAATATGGATAGACTTTAAATTAGAAAAAAATTATTCGATATAATATTATAACTTATAACTTCATTCCTTAATTCAAAACAGTAAACAACATCTTTAAAACTTTGTAGCAAGGAGTCATTAATCAGTTTGAATGTAAGCATAAAATGTGGGTAATGATGTCTTAACAGAAAAAAGAGGACAAGAGTGGCATTAAGGAAATATTTAAAGAACAATTGAATGAGGAGTTATAAAGAAGAAAAGAGAAATGTACAGTATGAAGGGTGAGAAAGATTTTGAGAGCAAAAGAAGGAAATTCATTTCACTTACACCTACAAATTATTTCCACACCATCATTTCTTTTATTGCTAACAGGACATAATTCTATTACCGCTCAACAACATCGATACTACTTTCATTTGGCATAAAATCTATATCCATTGGAACTTTGTGAGCACCAGACAAGTTTCTATAGCACAATATCTTAGAATATGTGTAGAAAGTCATGGCTTTCTCAAAAGGGTTTGCTGTGTTCTTTCAACAAGTATCGATCTCACAGGCAGTTTTCAATGTGGTATTTAGTTGATTGAAATATTTATATGCACTATTACAAACAGATTCTCAACTGGGAAAATAACTCTTTCGAATAGATTATTGTTCTTTTATTTCATTGTACGTTATCCTCAAGGAGCTATTATAGAAAGAGAAATCTGTCCAAAATCAATCAATTCTGGATAATGAGAAGAAAATTAGGATGAACATTCCTTTAACAGATACCTATTTCCTCAAACTGTGAAGAATCTGAAGACACAATTAATAGGAAAGCAGCAAATTTCGCCCCTTCATCCAAGGTTTCTAGAACATGTGGAAAATATAATCGTTACCCCGTATCTATAGATGCCAAAATACACATACAAAATAAGTTGAATATGTCAGTGATCTCCCAAAATATTATCATCTTTTACTGTAATCATATAATTTCCCTCAATTTCATCAGTTATCATAAGAAATTGTAAAGCTCTGTAGCTTCTATCCAACAGATTTTTACAGTTAAACTATGTAGCCCCCAGAAGCTCATAGTATAGGAATTGCAGCTGCTGGGCATAGTAGAAATGACAGCTACAAGAAGTGGAAGACACAAATACTAATATTTGAGCACAACAGGTGGAATTGTACAAGGTTAAAGGAAACACTGATAGTTATATTCAACAGTATTCTGCTGAAAACTGAATACTGACAAAACTCCAATATGGATAAGTATGATGTGGAATGAAAAGAAATTATATGAGACTTTATTACTATAACTATAGAATCCTATACATTTCAGATAGTTTCAGCTAAAACATTCCGTGTTTACTTTTCACATTTCCATTTTTAATGACACAAAATAGAAAAAAATAATTATTCAATAAAGCAAAAACTGAGATTCCAATTATAAGATAATGTCATTGCCTATGAATCCATGTGTGTCATGTTCATTTCAACAACTACATGAAAAAAGCCAAACTTTAGATAGTAAAAGGAAAGACTTAATAAATGCAATAGCAGAAATCAGTGAATATTTGGAAACCCAACCATTATTATAAAATATGGTAGTTAAGTATGAAATCTTCAAAAAATACAAAACTTAAAATAAGAAAACTATCAGCCCTAGCAAAATGATCTTGTTATTTGAAAGTATCAGGAAAATAATTTGACTAATCAAGAAATAAACAGAGAAGAGTAAGATAAACATACCTAAATATGAAAAAGGACACCATGTAACTGATATAATAAAAGACTTTTAGAAATCAGTATGACTAACCAATCTTACCTTAATCTAAGCTTAGTATAGAAGTGATCAATGCATTCACAGATAAGATGACTTACCACACAAAGAAGAAATTGGGCCCATTTGTCTTTGATTCCAGGGAAACTCAGTGTACAAATTCGAGTTAAGGCTACAAACATGTCAGTTAACTACCTGGTACAGTTAGATCAACTGAAGCTTCTAGTCCTGGCTATGTCTAATGACTCAAGAATCAACCACCCAATCAATGCATGAAATCCTAGTGGAATAAATTTCAAAGCTTTAGTTCCAATAAAAGTATCCCTGAAGAGTGTTTATTTTTCATCTTGGGCAGTGTATTACTAATACTTAAATGCTAAGTCTATACAGATATCTAATATTCAATAAGTGCTAAGCAGTGTCACAGAACATTACGTCAACCATGTCATTTAAGTTGCAAAGTAATAGTATAAAATGTCTATCAAGTAGACTTTCAAGCCAGTACTTTGTAGGGTCAGTATAACATGGCCTTCAAGACTTGCCTCTCAGAATACTGGTTTCTGTCACTGAACAATATTTCTACTATTTATTAGCTCCATGGCTTCATGCAAATCATTTAATTCGTTGCCTCAGTTTTTATCATTTTTAAAGATGGAGTAATAAAACTTTACTTGATAGATTTTCTTTAATGCATTTAGGGACCATCGAAAGGACAATTCTACACCTTTTTAAATCAGTGTTATTTTCCTTCATCAGAAGAATGCAAGCAATTATCGCATTGTTTAGAAGGTAAGAGATGAGCTCTATTCCTTCATCTGTATGGCCATTGGCAATGGGACCAGGGTTTTTAATCCCTAGTGTTTGGACTGGCTTTTTGGAGCCCATTCTTTTTGGATTGATACCTTGCTCAGCCTAGATATTTGGGTGAAGGCCTTGGTCCTGCCTCAAGTTGATGTGTCTGACTTTCTTGACTCCTCATGGGAAGCCTTACTCTCTCTGAGGAGTAGATGGGGAATGGGATGGTTGGAAAGTCTGGGGAGCTGGAATAGGGGAGGGAGAGGGAACTTGGATTGGTATATAAAATGAGAAAATATTTTTTTAAAAAAATAAACAAATAATAGAGAATAAAAAGAATCTGGATAAACTTTCAAGTTTGTCATTGCCCATAAAATAATAAAATAGTAACACCATTCAGAAAGTAAAAATACAATTATTTGAAAAAGCATTCTGTGCCCTTTTATCATTTTTATCATATCTCACTATTAAAAATAACTTTCCTCTACATCAAATAATTAAAATCTTAATTTGTGGTAAGCCACCATGCAATCTGTCACCTACCATGATCAGACTCCTGCTTATCCTCACTGCTACACTTCGCAACATCATTCCAGTGTTGCAACTACCAGTTGAGCAAGGATGTGTTTTGAAACATACCACTGTATTATGCCAACATGAGATTTATTAATTGATATAATAAAGCAAACTCATAAGTGACAGTCTGGACAAAACAAACAAACAAACAACAAATGCAAACTGTGCTGCTGTTAATAGAATGGACCTTGATATGTTCAACTGGTTTTTGTTCTTACAAAGTGGTTGATAGTAACACGAAAACCACTTAAGATACTTTGAATATTATATCTGATCATTAAAAATCCATATCCATCCTTGTTTAAATAATCAGGTAGCTAACTGCCCATTTTTTTTAATTTTTAAAGATGGTAATTTATTGAATTTCCACAAGTCTTAGAATATATACTAATGTGCTCAGATAATAATCTTTATTAATTATCTTAGGATTAATAGAAGAATTATGCAATAATGATCCTGTGTAAAATGTGCACACTCTCTCTTCAGGTGACTGTTGTCTCTCTTTTTCTATAGATTTTTATTGAGCACTACCTTTTTCTCTGCTCCCCTCCCTGCCTCTCCCCTCCCTTTCAACCTTCTCCCAAGGTCCCCATGCACCCAATTTACTCGGGAGATCTTGTCTTTTTCTACTTTCCATGTAGAATTAGATCTATGTATGTCTCTCTTAGGGTTCTCATTGTTGTCTATGTTCTCTGGGCTTGTGATTTGTGGCTGGTTTTCTTTGCTTCATATTTAAAAACCACTTATGAGTGAGTACATGTCTTTCTGGGTGTGGGTTACCTCACTCAAAATGATGTTTTCTAGGCCCATCCATTTGCCTGCAAAATTCAAGATGTTGTTATTTTTTCTGCTGTGTAGTACTCCATTGTGTAAATGTACCACATTTTTTTTTATCCAGTCTTTGGTTGAGGGGCATTTAGGTTGTTTCCAGGTTCTGGCTATGACAAACAAAGCTGCTATGAACATAGTTAACATGTGTCCTTGAGGCATGATTGAGCATCCTTTGGATATATACCCAAAAGTGGTAATACGGGGTCTTGAGGAAGGTTGTTTCCTAATTTTCTGAGAAATTGTCACACTGACATCTAAAAGGGTTGTATCAGCTTGCATTCCCACCAGCAATGCATAAGTGTTCTTTTTTCCCCATACCTCTCCAGCATAAGTTGTCATCAGTGTTTTTGATCTTGGCCATTCTTACAGATGTAAGATGGAATCTCAGAGTTGTTTTGATTTGCATTTCTCTGATGACTGACGGTGAGCATTTCCTTAAGTGTTCTTCAGCCATTTTATATTCCTCTGTTGAGAGTTCTCTGTTTAAGTCTGTATTCCATTTTTTTTATTGAATTATTTGTTCCTTTGATGACCAATTTCTTGAGTTCTTTGTGTATTTTGGAGATCAGACCTCTGTCTGATGTGGGGTTAGTGAAGATCTTTCCCATTCTGTAAGCTGTTGTTTTGTCTCATTGACTATGTCCTTTGCTTTACAGAACCATTTCAGTTTCAGGAGGTCTCATTTATTGATTGTTTCTCTCAGTCTCTGTCCTACTGGGTTATATTTAGGAAATGGTCTCCTGTGCCAAAGCATTCAAGTGTACTTCCCACTTTTTCTTCTATAAGGGTCATTGTGTGCTTTATGTTGAGGTCTTTGATCCATTTGGACTTGAGTTTTTTGCATGGTGATAGATATGGATCTATTTTTATTTTTCTACATGTTGATATCCAGTTATACCAGCACCATTTTTAAAATATGCTTTCTTTTTTCCATTTGATATTTTTTGCTTCTTTGTCACAAATCAGATGTCAATTCAGTTCCATTGATCCTCCTGTCCATTTTTATGCCAATAACAGGCTGTTTTCAGTATTGTAGCTCTATAATAGAGTTTGAAGTCAGGGATTGTGATGCCTCCATGCGTTCTTTTGTTGTACATGATTGTTTTGGCTATCTTGGGCAAACTTCCCAGATTATAACATCAACTAACATTTTTCTAAACTTTAATGGTAAAAATTGCCCCTTACCACAAAAATTCCTGTTTTTATTTCCCACACAATAACTTCTCCACAAAGATTTTATTCACTTTAATATATAATTGTGGTATTCTTCTTGGAAAACAAAAAGAAACAAGTATTTTTACTCCCTTCTATCTTGTTGATCTGTGCTATATCTCCTGATTTCCTTCTATACCCAAGGTAAGGAAGGCTGCTGACCAGGATAAAAGCTATTGTGATAGTAAACAGTAAAACTGTATCACAGTTAAAAGATGTGTTCAACTGAATGGTCAACATAAGGCATATGCTGGGAAGGTTTAAAGAAATGCAATGGAAGGAACCATCGAGAAAAGCATGGTATACAGGAATGTTTTGATTTCTTTAGGGGGCTTAACTTTCCAGTTAACAATTTTCCTGATTGGATGTATTTTTCTTTGTGTGTCAAGCAGGCTCTATCTCTCCTATGAAACTGTACTGACTTCCCCATGGTCTTTTGTCTCATTGTCAAGCATCAAGCAAATCTTAGCATAGAAAGCATTGCTGCCTTAATAACAAACAATGCTCTTAGACACAAAAAAGTCTGAGGAAAAAATCATAATTTACTCTGTAGTTTCATTGAAGCTTGGAATAAGCAATGCTGCAGTAATTCTGCAAGGTTCTTCTCAAAGGATGCCAAGAATGTATGTTTTATCTATTGCTAACCACTCTACAGGCATCAAGATTCCAGAGTGCAATGTGGGCTTTTCATTGTTTCTCAAACCAGCAATACTTCACATGCATGAGATGTAATATCAGAACAAAAAATAATCAACAAATCCTGATAAATACATTCTACTCATAAGATGAATTGTTTTTTTAGCATAACAGATCCAATGGAGAAAAGTGACCAGATAAATACCAACTTGGTGTGTGTAAGGCAAATTTTCTGTAATATAACAAAAAATAGTTGAATTCAATTCCTAGCAACCATCAGGGAGCTTGTTTGCTAGACAGCCTTCTACCCCACCCCTAAAATTCTGGCAAACCGAATCCAAGAACACATCAAAAAAAAATCATCCATCATTACCAAGTAGGCTTCATCCCAGAGATGCAGGGCTGTTTCAACATATGAAAATCAATCAGTGTAATGCACCATATAAATAAACTGAAAGAAAAAAAACCCATATACTCATTTCATTGGATGCAGAAAAAGCATTTGACAAAATTCAACAACCCTTCATGATAAAGGTCTTGGAGAGATTATGGATACAAGGATCATATCTAAATATAATAAAAGAAATATACAGCAGGCCACTAAAATCAGGATTAAACAAGGCTGCATGCTCTCTCCATATTTCTTCAACATAGTTCTCTAAGTTTTAGCAATAGCGATAAGACAACATAAGGAGATCAAGGGGATTCAAATTGGAAATAAAGAAGTTAAACTTTAGTTATTTGAAAATGACATGATAGTGTATATAAGTGACCCCAAAAACTCTACCAGAGACCTCCTACAGCTGATAAATACCTTCAGTGTACTGGCAGGATACAAGGTCAACTCAAAAAATAAAAAATCAGTAGCCCTCTTATACAAAAATGATAAAGATGAGGAGAGGGAAATCAGAGAAACTTCACCTTTCATGATAGCCACAAATCACATAAAATATCTTTGGGTAACACTAACAAAGGATGTGAAAGACCTATTTGACAAGAATTATATGTCTTTGAAGAAAGAAATTAAAAAAGATACACGAGAATGGAAAGTTCTCCCATGCTCTTGGATAGGAAGGCTCAACATAGTAAAAATGGCAATCTTACTGAAGGCAATCTATAGATTCAATGCAATCCCCATCAAAATCCCAACACAATTCTTCACAGACCTTGAAAGAAAGACACTCAACTTCATATGGAAAAACAAGAAACCTGGGATAGCCAAAACAATCCTATACAACAAAGGAAATGCTGGAGGCATTACCATCCCTGACATCAAGCTCTATTACAGAGCTACAGTAATCAAAACAGCTTGGTATTGGTATAAAAACAGAGATGTTTCCAACTTCCAGGAGGTTCTGTGTATGCTTTCTTTGGGTTCACCTAGGTATTCAGCTTCTCTGGGCTTGCGAGCTAAGTGCTTGGTGACCTTTATTTTATAGCTAGGGTCCACTAATGAGTGAGTACATACCATAATCATCTTTCTGGGTTTGGGTTACCTCACTCAGGATAGCGTTTTCTATTTCCATCCATTTGCA
>PVIU01016884.1:0-46330 GCA_004026605.1 Ondatra zibethicus
ATAGGTCAATCAGATGAAAGTGATTGGTCAGCTGGGGTTCTTTCTTCCCAGGTGTACCAAGTTTATTGAAGCTGCCTACAACCTTATTCCTCCCCAAGAACATTTAATCAAGAAATGATTTATATAACACATATACATTTAACATAGTTTTTAAAAAAGACAAAGTAAAACAAGAAATGAGACTATCTAATGAAACTAGGTGTAGTATACATTGAAAAGCATACCATAGAATTTTATATGTCTCCTAGAGAGAAGTATATTTATATTTTTCTGTAAATTTTCAATCACATAAAGAAATGACATTATGTATTTATATAAGCAACAGCATCAAAAGAATTAAATATAAATTATTTGCTTCTGATATGATTCAAATAATCCCAGCCTGGGAATCTGTGCATGTTTGGGGATCTACATGATTATGTGTGGTAGAGCAGAAAAGAGACCACAAATAACAGTACATATGCTCAGCTTAGGAAATACAATTACATTTTCTAATTCAATATCCATAACAACTTTTCATTGTTTCTATCCAAATTCTTGCTGTTTGCTGCTTATTTACTGGTGCAAAATAAAGGCTAACTACCTATTAACAATTTGTAAAAGTATCTCCAACAAGATTTGATTTTACTTTATTAATTAAAAACTAAGATTTTCAAATAGTATATTCTGTTCACAGTTTCCATTCCTTTGTCTTCTCCCAGATCCTCCCTACCTCACCATCCAACCAATTCTATGCATTCTTTCTCTCTTTCTTTAGAAAACAAACAGGTTAATAAACAGACAAACCAGAATAAAGCAAAGCAAACAGACAGAGAAAAGAAAAAAAGAACAAAGATTAAAAAACAAGAAACACACATACACACTACTAAAAACACGAATTCAGAGACTGTAATAGATAAGCAAAATACAAAAAAAAGTCAAAAAAGAAAATATTATTAGAATATCTTCAAAGTAAGCATTTAGCTTATCATGTGTAAGACATTTGTTTCTGGGCATGGGGCTTCCCTTGAGTGTTCTTTCAGTCAAACAAGGTTCACTATCACCATATATATCATCTCAGAAAAGGTTGGTGGGTCTAACATAAATTTTGAGATCCTAACAATCTCCCACTGAAATTTTTATGTTCTTTATCATTGCTTGGTGCCATCACCTGTGGTTTGAAAAGAACTTGAGTTTAGAAGGAGGAACCATCATCATTCTAAATGGATCTAACTTCTGAGTCAATTCACAAGGATAACTTAAATGTATGTTTTAAACTAAATTGTATCTGCCGGGTGGTGGTGGCACACACCTTTAATCCCAGTACTAGGGAGGTAGAGGCAGGCAGATCTTTGTGAGTTTGAGGCCAGCCTGGTCTACAAGAGCTAGTTCCAGGACAGGCTCCAAAGCTACCTGTCTAGAAAAACGAAAAAAAAAAAAAAGCTAAATTGTATTTAAATACCTATCAAGAATTATGTGTGCACTGAAGTACAAAGATGATATAATTTGGGATCTGTATTTTCCAAGCATGACTCTCCCAGATATTCCAGGTAGCCTTAGTGAGACTTTTAAATATCCCCCTTTCCCTTTTTAGCTATTTGGTATGAAATCTGTTCTCTGAATCTTGGAATACCTATGGATATATATCTGCTGAACAGAAAGGGGCAAAGCTATTAGGAATATTTAGATTTAACCTATAATTAAATACAAGCAAAAATGTGTGTAGGTGCTATAAACACACAACATTAACCTATTATTTTTCATTAGATATCATTAGGTGTTATTTTTTCATTAGTGTGTCTATTTCCTTGTTTTAAATTGAAACACTTCAAAAAGAATTTTATCTTATCAGAGTATTAAATTTGATGAAATAACATTGCCATTTTCTGGGCAATCTTGTTCAAGGTATTTAATTTCTATATCTCAATTTCTTTTTGATAGAATGGAGATAATTTTTACATTTATTTTTAAAATTGTGTTACAGGGCTCTGCCCTTACCTGGAGATATGATGAGTACCAGGCTTGCTCATACATCATTCTCTAGACCAATAGACCCCAGACACTGGAGGCACATCCCTTGCCCAATCCCTAACCATCAGAGCCCAGGAGACCTAGGAGTAGCCTCTCCACATTCCCAAACATCCCCCAGGGCATCTGTAACCATCAAACAGGGGAGCATTGGCCCCACCCCACTGGGAGAGGTGAGTATAGGGCTTGGTGTCTAGAGGACCCTACTCTCTAGGCCATAGCCCCCTGGAGGCACTTCCCATGCCCCACCCCCACTTACAGGAGCCCCAGTGACCTAAAAGCAACCTCACTAAACCCCCAACCATACCCCATGGCATCTGTGACCACTGAAGCCTTGACACCACCCACACTCTGAGGAGCTTCCAAGGCTTAGCAGTATCCACAAGAGGCACAGACCTCCTTCCTGGAGGAAGAATAACCACCTAAGTCACGGGCCTCACCTGAACCAATTGGAGGAAGAGGGAAACCCTGAAGTCCAGACCCCACCTTGACCACGGAAGGAAGAGATGGGCGGATGGCAGTGCAAGAGCAGTTCAACAACATAAAGAGAAGTATGACATCACCAGAAACCCCAGCAAGACCTGAATATTCTAACACAGACAAAGCAGAAGAAAGCAACCTTAAATATAACTTTATGAAGATGATAGAGACCCTTAAAGAGGAAATGAAAAATTCCCTTAAAGAAATAGAGGGAAAGAGCAACAAAAATTAGAAGAAATCAATAAATCTCTTAAAGAAAACCAAGAAAAAAACAATCAAACAGGTGAAGCAAACAGTTCAAGATTTGAAAACTGAAACAGAGGAAATAAAGAAAACACAAACCAAGGAAATTCTAGAAATGGAAAATCTGAGTAAACAATCAGGAACTACAGATAAAAGTATAACCAACAGAATACAAGAGATGGAAGAAAGAATCTCAAGTGCTGAAGATACAAAAGAGGAAATAGACTCATCAGTCAAAGAAAATGTTAAATCCAACAAACTCTTAACACAAAATATCCAGGAAATGTGGAATACCATGAAAAGAGCAAACCTAAGAATAGTAGGGATAGAAGAAGGAGAAGGAATAAAGGCATAGAAAATATGTTCACCAAAATCACAGAAGAAAACTTTCCCAAACTAAAGAAGGACATGCCTATGAAGATACAAGAAACTTACAAAACACCAAATAGACTGGAAAAAAGGTCCTCTCACCACATAACAATCAAAACACTAACCATACAAAATAAAGAATACTAAGAACTGAAAAGGAAAAAGGCCAAGTAACATATGAAGGCAGAACTATCATCAGAATTATGCCAGACTTCTCAATGGAAATCATGAAAGCCAGAAGGTCCTGGTAAATGTTCTGCAGACACTAAGAGACCATGGATACCAGCGCAGACTGCTATACCCAGCAAAGCTTTCAATCACCATAGATGGAGAAAACAAGATATTCCATGACAAAATCAGATTTAAACAAAACCTACCTACAAATCCCTACAGAAAGTACTAGAAGGAAAACTCCAACCCAAGCTTGCTCCACCCACAAAACACAGGCGGTAGATAACTCCACAACAGCAAATCCAAAAGAAGGGAAACACATTCACACTATGACCACCACCACCAAAAACAAAAATAATGGGTACTAGCCATGAGTGGTCATTAATTTCTCTTAATATCAATGGTCTCTAAAAAAAAAATAGGCTAACAGAATGGATATGGAAACAGGATCCATCCTGCTGCATACAAGAAACACACCTTAGCTTCAAAGACAGGCAATACTTCAGAGTAAAGGGTTGGGAAAAGATTTTTCAATCAAATGGACCTAAGAAACGAGTGGGTGTAGCTATTCTAATATCTAACAAAATAGATTTCAAACTAAAAGTAATCAGAAGAGATGAAGAACATTCATATTCATCACAGTAAAAATCCATCAAGATGAAATCTCAATTATGAACATCTGTGCTCCAAATACAAGGACGCCCACATTTGTAAAAGAAACACTATTAAAGCTCAAATCATACATCAAACTTCACACACTAATACTGGGAGATGTAAACAGTCCACTATCACCACTGGACAGAACTGATAGACAAAACCTTAACGGAGAAGTAAAGGAACTAGCAGAAGTTATGATTCAAATGAATTTAACAGAGAACATTCCACCGAAACACAAAAGAATATACTTTCTTTTCAGCATCTCGTGTAACCTTCTTAAAAATTGACCATATACTCAGTAACATAGCAAACCTCAACAGATACAAAAGAATTGAAATAACCCCTGTATCTTATTGGGTCATCATGGCTTAAAGTTAGAATTCAACAACACTAATTGCAGAAAGCTCATAAGCTAATGGAAATTGAACAGTGCTCAACTGAATCACCCCTGAGTCAAGGAAGAATTAAGAAAGAAATTAAAGACTTCCTAGAATTCAATAAAAATGAATACAGAACATACCCAAACTTATGGGACACTATAAAAGCAAAACTAAGAGGAAAGTCCATAGTACTAAGTGCATACATAAAGAAAGTGGAGAAATCTTACACTAGTGTCATAACAACACACCTGAAAGCTCTAAAACAAAAAGAAGCAAACTCTCCCAGGAGGAGCCAACAATAGGAAATCATCAAATTGATGGCTGAATTCAATAAAATAGAAACAAAGAGAGCAATACAAAGAATCAATGAGACCAAGAGTTGGTTCTTTGAGAAAATCAACAAGATAGACAAACCCTTTTTCAAACTAACCAAGAGGCAGAGGGAAAATATGCAAATTAATAAAGTCAGAAATGAGAAAGGGGACAAAACAACAGACATTGAGGAAATCCAGAGAATCAATCAGGTCAAAAACTTGTATTCCACAAATTGGAAAACTTAAAGAAAATGAACAATTTTTTTTTAGATAGGTACCACGTACCAAAATTAAATCAAGACCAGAAAAATGATTTAAGTAGATCAATAACCCCTAAGGAAATAGAAGCCGTCATCAAAAGCTCTAAATTAAAATAAGGCCATGGCCAAATGGTTTTAAAGCAGAATTCTATCAGAATTTCAAAGAATAGCTAACTCCACTACTCCTCAAATTGTTCCATGCAATGGAAACAGAAGAGACATTGTTAAACTCTTTTTACGAGGCCACAGTTACCAATCACACAAAAATGTAACCAAGAAAGAGAATTATGACCCAATTTCCCTCATGAACATTGATGCAAAACTACTCAATAAATACTGGCAAACTGAAACCAAGAACACATTAGAAAAATTATCACCATGATCAAGTTGGCTTCATTTCAGAAATGCAAGGATGGTTCAAAATACAAAAATCTGACAATGTAATCCAACGTATAAGCAATCTGAATGAAAAAAAGCATGATCATCTTATTAGATGCTGAAAAGGCCTTTGATAAAATTCAACAGCACTTCATGATAAAGGTCTTGGAGAGAACAGAAATACAAGGAACATACCTAAACATAATAAAGGCAATGTAGAGCAAGCCAACAGCCAACATCAAAGTAAATGGAAAGAAACTCAAAGTGATTTCACCAAAATCAGTAATAAGACAAGGTTGTCTACTCTTTCCATATCTCCATAGCATAGTACTTGAAGTTCTAGCTAGAGCAATTAAAAAACAAAAGGAGATCAAAGGGATACAAATTGGAAAGAAAGAAGTAAAACTTTCACTATTTGCAGATGATATGATAGTTTACGTAAGTGACCCCAAAAATTCTACCAGGAAACTCCTATAGCTGATAAACACTTTCAATAATTTAACAGTATACAAGATCAACTCAAAAACTCAGTAGTCCTCCTATAAACAAATGATAAAGGGGCTGAGAAAGAAATCAGAGAAATATCATCATTTACAATAGCCACAAATAGCCTAAAATGTCTTTAGGTAACACTAACAAAAGAAGTGAAAGACCCGTACAACAAGAACTTTAAGTTTTTGAAGAAAGAAAATGAAGAGGATATCAGAAAATGGAAAGATCTCCCATGCTCTTGGATAGGTAGGATCAACAGAGGAAAAAATGGCAATCTTACCAAAAGCAATGTACAAATTCAATGCAATCCCCTTCAAAATTCCAGCATAGTTTTTCACCAACCATAAAAGAACAATATTCAATTTCATATAGAAAAATAAAACACCCAAATTAGCCAAAACAGTCTTGTACAAGAAAGGAACTTCTGGAGTCATCTCCATCCCTGACTTCTTGCTCTACTACAGAGCTATAGTAATAAAAACAGCTTGGCATTGGCACAAAAACAGACAGGTGGGCCAATGGAATCGAATCAAAGACAAAGAAGCCAAAATTATACAATGGAAAAAAAAGAAGGCATCTTCAATAAATGGTGCTGGAATAATTGGATGTCAATATGTAGAATAATGCAAATAGATCCTTATCTGTCCCCATGCACAAAACTCAAGTCCAGATGGATCAAAGACCTCAACATGAATCCAGCCACACTGAACTTCATAGAAGAGGAAGTGAGAAGTAGCCTTGAACACATAAGCATGGGAGACAACTTCCTGAATATAACACCAGTAGCACAGACACTGAGATCAATATTTAATAAATGATAAATGGGACCTCATGAAACTGAAAAGCTTCTGTAAGGTAAAGGACAAAATCAACAAGACACAAGGGCAACCTACAAAGTGAGAAAAAAAATCACTAATCCCACTTTGGATAGAGGGCTGATCTCCAAAATATATAAATATCTCAAGGAACTAGATATCAAAATACCAAATAATCCAATTAAAAAATGGATTGCAGATCTTAACAAAGAGTTCTCAACAGAAGAATGGCTGAAAGGCATGTAAGGAATTCTCAACATTCTCAGCCATTAGGGAAATGCAAATCAAAACAACTCTGAGATAACACCTTATGTGAGTTAGAAGGACTAAGATCAAAAACACTAATGACAGCTTATGCTGGAGAGGATGCGGAGTAAAGAGAACCTTCCTCCATTGCTGTTGTACAAGCTTGCACAGCTACTTAGGAAATCCCTATGATGGTTTCCCAAAAAGCTGGAAATCAATCTACCCCAAGACTCAGCAATACCACTCTTGGGCATATACTCCAAGGATGCAGACCCATATCACAAGGACATTTGCTCATTTATGTTCATAGCAACATTACTTGTAATAGCCACAACAAGAAAAATACCCTAGATGCCCCTCAACCAAAGAATGGACAAAGAAAATGTGGTACATTTATACAACAGAGTAGTACTCTATACATAACAACATCTTGAAATTTGCAGGCAAATGGATGGAACTAGAAGAAACCATCCTGAGTGAGGTAACCCAGACAAAGAAAGAAAAACACAGTAAGTAATTTCTCATAAGTGGATATTAGAAATAAAACAAAGGATAACCAGCCTACACTTCACAACTTCAGAAAACCAAAGATAACCAACCTATAGTCCACAGCCACAGAAAAGACAGGAAACAAGGAATAAACCCTAAAAGAGACATACATGGATTTCCCCAGGAAGGGGAAGTAAACAAGATTCTCCTTAGGAAATTGAAAACATGGAGTAGAGTGGAGAGGGGAGAAAGGAGTGGGAAGGAGAACATGAAGGACTGAAAAGACTGAGTTGGGTAAAGGACAGAGAGGGAGAACAAGGAAAGTGATACCTTGAAAGAGGCAGCCCTTGTGGGATTAGTGAGAAACCAGGCACTGGGGAAATTTACAGGAAACTACAAGTATGACCCCAGCTAAGAATCTAAGCAAAAGTGGAGAGTGCGCCTAAACCATACTTGCCCTATAATCAGATTGATGACTACCTTCATCCAGTAACTGATGGAAGCAAATGTAGAGATCTACAGCTAAACACTGAGCCAAACTCCTGGAGTCCATTCATAGAGAGAGAGGAGAGACAGAAAGAGCAAAGGGGTCAAAACCATGGTGGGGATACTCACAGAAACAGCTGACTTGAGCTAGTGGGAGCACACTGACCCTGGACTGACAGTTGAGGTAGCAGCATAAGACCAAACTAGGCCCTCTGAATGTGTTTGACAGTTGTGTCGCATGGGCACTTGGTTGGACCACGTAGAGGGAATATTGTGTCCTGCCCATTCTCACAGCTGTTCAGTTCCAACAAAGCGCACAGAGGCTTATATTAATTATAAATTGTTTGGCCTATTAGCTCAAGCTTATTATTAACTAGCTCTTACAACTTAAATTAACCCATAAATCCTGTCTATCTTTAGCCGTGTGGCTTGGTAACTTTTCTCAGTCATCTTGCTTCCTCTGTGTCTGACTAGTGACTGACTCTGCCTTTCCTCTTTCCAGAAGTCTCCTAGTCTGATTGCCTCGACTATTCTTCCTGCCTGTCTACTGATCAATCAGTGTTCTATTAAGCCAATACAAGTAACAAAATTTTACATAGTACAAGACCATTATTCCACAAAAGGACACTAACAGTGTAACCAGTATTTACCCCTAGTGCATGATCTGGTTCTTTGCTGGCCATTCCCTAAGGAGGGCTACACTGCTCATCTTAGATATAGAGGGGAGAGCCTTGATCCTGCCTCAAATGGTATGACAGAATTTGTTGAATCCCCATGGAAGGCCTTACCCTCTGAGGAATGGATAAGGTGTGAGTGAGGTGGGAAGAGGTTGAGAGGAGTGGGAGTACAGGAGGGAGAGGGAACTGGGATTTGTAAGTAAAATAATGTTGTTTTAAAAATAAATATGAAAAAACTTGAAAACAAGCTGAGCAGTGATGGTTCATGCCTTTAATCTGAGTATTCAGGAGTCAGAGACAGGCAGATCTCTATGAGTTCAAAGTAAGAAAGAATTCAGACTCTTTATAAGGCAGTGCCAGAGAAACTGTATATATATGTGTGTTAAAGAACAAAGCTAGATCCCTGCCTTTACACTCTGTGAAAATCAACTCAATGGCTCAAAGACCTTAATGTTAAAGTCCAAATTCTGAAACTACTAAAGAAAAATGTAAGGTAAACAAGTCAATGCATAGGCATCGGCGTCGGCTTTCTGAATAGGACATCTGTAGCTCAGGGAATAATAGCAAGGACTGATGAGTAGGATGGTATGGAAGTTAAAATCTTACACACAGCGAAGGAAACAACAACCTAAGATGGGAGGATGTCTCAGCCAACTATTCATGAACAGAGGAGTAAACTCTCAGGATATCCAGATGTTCAGAGAAATGAACACCAAAAGAGAGAAACAATCCAAGCTAGAAAAGGAAAAATGAACTTAACACACACTTTTTCAATGAAGCAATATGAATGGTCAGTAAACACAAGACTCAAAATGTGCAATACCTTCAGCCACTAGGGAAATGCAAATTGAAACTGCATTGACAGTATATGTTCCCCAATCAGAATGGGTGTCACCAGGAAAATCAGAACACATGCTAGAGGAGGAAAAGGAACACTAATAGGTGGTTGGAGGGATGCTAAACTAATACAGCCATTTATGGGAGTCAGTGTGGAGGTATCTCAAAAACTAAAAATGTGACTGCCACATAATCCAGCTATCCCACTCCTGAATGTGTACCCCAAGCACTCCAAGTCATCTTGTAACAGAGACACCTGTATAGCCACTTTATTTAAGTGCTACTCACAATAGCCAAGGTAAAGATACATAGTCCCTGGGTGTATACATATACTTTAGTCATAAAAAAGAACAAAGTCATTCTGGTGTGGTCACATGCACTCAGGAGGCAAAGATAGGAGGGTCTCTGTGAGTTCAAGGCTAGCCTCTTCTACTTAGTGAGTTCTAGATAAGCCAGGGACACGTAGTGATAACCTCTTTTAAAACATCAAAAGAAGAAAAACAGAGGAGATGAAAATCATGTTGTTCGTAGGCAAATAAATGAAATTCAATATTATCATAACAAGGAAAGTTACTGTAAAGTTTTTTTTCCCACCCAAGAAGCCTCTCTGCCAACACAATAATGCAAATCAGACCAGCTCAAACGGAATTAGAAAGAGCCCAGATTTAAAGGATGCCAGTGCTCCTAGGGAGGGAGGACCTCCGGGAAAACACAGAAACAGAGAAGGACAACTGGAAAGACCATGTGTTCATTCTCTGGGGGATAGTTTAAATAGCCTATGGAAGTGGTCTTGACTTTCCCTGGAGAGGGCTCACTGTTTGGCAGGTTTTCTTGCAAGTGGAGTCTGTACTGTGGCAACTCTCAGGGGAGGGGGCTTGGAATGAAACTTTCCACCAAATGTTCTAGACTCCTTAGATATAAGGATACCAGGGAGCTGGTGTGACGCTTCCAATCAAACATTCCAGACTTTTTGGATAATGATGTTAGGGACTGAGGTAACGCTTCCAACCAAACAGTTAGCTAGACTCAGAAAGGTAATGGCTGCATGTGTTCCCTCATGTGTGGGATCAAGACAAAAGACCAAAATGGCACAAAGGGCGGAAGGAAAATTTTGGGATAAAGAAAGAATCAAGAAGAGGGGTAAGGAAGGAAGAGGGCAATTTGGAGTGGTGAGTATGTATACAATACATTGTTTGCATGTAAGAAAATACCAGACAAAACTATCATTTGTACATGATGAAAGAATCACTTCACACATATAAATGGGCATGAAAATTTTAAAAATTATTTTATAATATAGTACTTTATCTGTAATGTCCCAGGCTCTTTTCAATATTATTAGATTCTATTTTGTTTTCCAAATTTTAGTCTATATTTGTATTTCACTTTAACTTTTTAGAATTATGGTTTCCTGAGCACCTGATGAGGGATCAGATCCATGCCCTCTGTATCAGCACTGTGCCAGTATCTGAGTCTAAGCTTGACCTTGCCATGCAGGAGGAAGGCGTGGAAGTAGGCAAATCAAACCTTTGTAAGTCTCCATAGCTCCAGTGTTTTGTTTGCTTGTGTGGTGGTTTTTGGCTTTTGTTTGAGGATGACAGCAGTGCCTATCTTTAGGCCATGAGGGACTTAGACGGCAGGTAAGACAGCACTTCTGTGCTCACGGTACAGTAGGTAGGACCAGAAAAATGGAATACACACTGAAAGTTTAATGAAACCATTAAAATATTTATCAGTTTATTTTTGAATATTAAACAAGCAATGTTAAGGTAAGGGTCTTCTGTATATAAAACTTTCCACATATGATTTCTCAGTGATATTACATGTCCATGCTCCTAATTTCAGCAAGAAGCCTAAAATCAGCTATAGATTTCGTCTATGAATTTAACCCTATTCCCATGCCTGAGCGGCTTTCAGGCAAGTCAGCATGGCTTCTCCCTCTTCCTCAGAACAGATAGAGGGTGTGCTGGAAGGGCAGCATCTGAGTATTGAGGAACTGCTTGGGTTTCTGAGAGGTGGTAGCCTAAGAATCCAGTACCTTGGGTAGGAAGCCTAATGACCTCAGTTGAGGTCCATGTTAAATAAAGGCATTAACACTCTGCCCACCCTGAGAAGCTTTCTTGAATAGCGGGGGACCAGTTCTCTGCAAAACCTCTGGCTGTACTGTTTTGTACCATCCACTGTAATAAAATGCCTTTGTTTGACTTACCAAAAAAAAAAAACTTTCAAAGTGTGTGTGTGTGCATACATGTGTGTGTATGTGTGCATAAGTGTGTGTGCATACCTAAGCACAGAAGTACATGTAGAATAGAGGTGTCAAATCCCCTTGAACTGTAGTTACAAGCAGTTGTGAGCTACCCAGAATGAGGGCTAGAAATGGAACTCAGATCCCAGGAAAAAAAGTAAAGGCTCTTAAAGTCTAAGCCACTACTCTACCTCATATTTTTATTTACTCTGAAAATTTCATGTATATATACAATATATCTTGATCATATACTTCATTATTTCATCTTTTCAATTCTCTCCTAGTCATCCCAACATATCTCTCTCATAACTTCATGTCCTCTTTACATTTTTATAATCCACTGAATTCAACAACTAGTGTTGCCTACATGCCTGTAGCTGAGGGGGTCATCTGCTGTGGCATGGGTAAGTGGCAACCTTCCAAGAAAACTGACTCTCTGTCCCTTAACAACCATCAGTTTTCAATAGCTCTCAACTAGTGCTGGGGTCTCAGGAATCCCTGCCCATGCTATGCTTAGAAGTTTTGAACTGGCTTGATCATGTGTTGGTAACCACAGCCGTAGTGAGTTCATTTTTTTAACAGTCATGTCCTGTCCAGAGGACAGCATTTCACAACACTATTTTCCATCCTCTGGCTCTTCTGTCTTTCCTGACCCTCTTCTGATATTTTCTGAGCCTGGTATTCTGGGAAAGAAGCAATTGGTAAGATGTCTCTTCTATGCCTAAGTGCTCACAATTCACTTATTCCCAGAAATTTGAAAAATTATAGGTCTCTGCATTAACTAAATTCTCTGCAACAAGAAGCTTCTCTGAAGTGTTATTCATTCTCAATGACATGATGCTTATAGCAGGTTTATTATGGCCTCCACAATGTAACAATCACTTAACTGAGACTAGAGAGCAAATTTTCATAGCATAAGTATACAGAACTTGTTATACTAGCAATGACAGGCCATCAGTGCGAACAAAGAAGGAGTGCAAAAGTGGATGGAAATCACCAATAATATTTTAATAGCTGATGAATCACACTAACTAATCCTCTAAACTTGGGGATTTACCTAAGGGTTTATTCTGGCTTGTTGGTAGAACAATGGTAACACAGATATATTTCACATGAAAGCCTGCCTTAAAAAAAATCTCAGATCATGCTTACATAAATCATCTGGTTGTATAGTTTCAGTTCCACTTGTATATCTTCCTTCAGCAATCCTTTCCATCTCTGATGCCACATGGAGATAATCATCAGAGTGTTTATTCAGATCTCCATGGTGACAATCCATTCTCTGGTCTCCACGGTGACACATGCAAACACTTATAACCTCTCAAACTCATTTTGTTTATTTGAAATGTCTACTGATTTGATTTATCAGTCTAACCCATGCATAACAACACAGATATACTTTTCAAAAATAAAAGAGAGGACATAAAGTGAAATAATATTTATATCTCTTTTAAAAGATTTATTTTATATTTTCAATTATGTGTTTCAGTGCTGAGACCCAAGGTGTCAGAGTCCTCTGGAGCTTGTGAACTCTCTGCCATGAGTGCTAGGAACCCAATCAGGGCCTCTGCAAGAACAGGAGCTGTACTCATGCTAAACTGTCTGACATACCTCCAGTCCTTGATATATGTTTTATACATAAATCATCTCATAAACTGTTTCAGGAGGTATCTTGAAAGAGTACATCACCACAAGATCTTAAATCTATACCTTATTTTTGGATGCCGACCAAGGCTTTTGTGTCACTGAGACTTTGATTGATAAAACCAGAATAGATAAGGAAAAACAGAGATGAGGGGTTACCTCAGTGTGTCAATGTGAAACAGCCAACTAATGCTTTGTCCTAACATTCTTAATACTGTGGGGGAAAGGTAGAAAAACAACTGTTGTAGTTCCTTCTAGGTCATATATTTTGCTTCTCTAAAACACAGAGTGGGAGATTTAACCCCAGAAGCATCCTGGTTCAGGGTAAAAATGATAGTTGTATTTACTTATCAAATACAAATGTTCTGATGTGACAGTTAAGTGATTATCAAGTTGTGCTTTCTAACCAACTGATAATATAATTCTTCTGAACTATTAACCAACATTTTCATCAAATAATAGAAATTTGGGGGTGAGCAGAACGAGCAAGTTGCACGTTTTAAAAAAATACCTATGGTTTTTAGAGTGCATCATTACAAGCTTGCAAATTATCTCCAAGAACTATGAAGAAATACACTTCTCCATCTTTTCATGTTTAAACCTTATGGCAGAAGCCACCAGTGCCAAGTATCTACTAGAATAACCAAAATAGAGGGAGTACTTAAATTTTGGAGGAAGCTATTAGAATTTAAGGCCATAAAGACTCCCAAATTCTCTGCTGTCTTCATGAATTTTTCTTTCTTCTTATTTATTTTTTGTGCCTTTCACATCATACCTCCAGATCCCATCTATCTCCCCCATCCAAAAACAAAAGAAAAAAATGAAACAAAATTTAAGAGAAAAATGAAAAAGAAAAAGAAAAAAGGGAAAAGCTCGTCATGGAGATTTTGAAATATTGAGTCAAGCAGTAAACCCCTTTATCCATATGTTTTTACATGCAGGCATTCATCAAAAGAATCATTGTTCCGTCCCTGCTACACCATCAATGCTGGGCCCTCAGTGGGAGGCTTCCTGAACATTGCTGCCCTTTGTCATGGAGATCCTGCAGCCCTGGGTCAGCAGTACCAACCCCCTCCGGTCCTTGATCCAGCAGATCACAGATTGGGTGGAAGTCGGTGTTGGCCAACACGTGACCCTGGTTTTGAGCCTGCATAAGTTTCAGGGTTTGTCAGCAAGTCAGCTCTCAGGTCTTCACCAGCAAAATGAGCTCTCCTACCTTGCTGTAGCTAGTTCACCCCTTGCAGCAATGAGCTAGAGGTGGGACCACTTTTCCCACTTTTCATATCCTCAGGGCTGGTTCTCCCGAGACAACGCCTTCCAGGTCAGTACTTTTGTGCTGCCAGGCAAGGTGTAGGGCCTGCTCTCCCAAGTTTTGCAGCTGGTGGGGAAAGGGTCAGGGGCAGCTCTCCTACTCTTCTGCTCCTGCTGCCGTAGATAAATGAGCAATGGGGACAGCTCTTCCATGCTCACAGCTTTGTGCCTGGCTCACCCACACCTCTGTCAACAGGGTGTGATGCTCTGGCAAGGTGCAGGGAGTGGGTTAGGTTCCCCACTAACAAGTGGTGAGGGAAAAGGCCAGGAGGAAATCTTTTCCTTATCCAAGCTACCACATTGCAGTGGCATTTCAATTGTATTTTAATAAATAAAGATTGCCTGAAGACCTGATAGTAAACGGTCCCACTGGTCAGCCTTACAGACCAGATTATGGTAACACACACCTTTAACCCCAGTAGCCACGATGACATGCCTTTAATCTCATCAGTACGCACCTTTAATCCCAGCCCTAGAGAGGAATATAAAATGGGGGTGGGGGATTGAGGTAGTGGGGACAGCTCTCAGACACAATCTTGTTCTGCGGTCCTGGTGGCAGGATGGTCATTTCGACTGAGGTCGAGGAAGGAGCCTGTGGCTGACTGGTTTGCTGTTTGGATCTTCAGGCTGAACCCCAATTTCTGAGTTTTTATTAATCATGCATCACCACACGGCACACAAGAGGGGTGTGACCTGCTCTGCCATTCTCATGCCCTCAGGGCCAGTTTACCCTCTGCACACAGGGTCAGCTTCACTGTGCTGCCTCCTGAGAACTTCAGCCAGTGAGGAGCCAGAGCTGACTCTGTACAGCCCTGTCTTCTCTGTCTTTGGTGGTTTTAGGAGCCACAGACATCTATAGAGATCACAGCTGCATCTGTTACGCCCAAGTTTCTGGTCCCCGAATGAATTCACGGAGCTGGATTTCCGATGTAAATTACATGAGGGATTTTTTTTTATATAATAATATTCAAACTCGAGTTTGGACTACACCTCCACCCGCCCAACACAGTGGGTGGGAAAGCGCAGCTGGAACCCAGGGAAGGGGCAAACTTTTAAAGGAGAAACGCCATAGTCAGGGGAATTTGAGTCCTGTCATCTTGGGATTGGGTGAGGAGGAGTACATAAGATAAGGTAGTTTCTGAACCCACTGGTGAGTTTTTGGGCGGAAAACCTAACAAAGAGCCATCAATAACTGACAAATTATTTTCAAGGACAGGATGCCTCCCAAGAAGATGTGGACCTCGTTAAATTTTATGGCCCTGCTCCCTATCTTCTTAATTGGCCATTTTTAGGGTATCTGTTCAAATTTCTGCCATGGCAGCACATTTCTGGAGCAGAGATTGCCCACCCCCAGTTCATTATAGAGCTTAAAATGAAGCCCCTTCTTTAAATAGAGTTTGCAAAATTAGGTCCTCACACATCAAAGCCTGAACCCAAACATGATCCCCAGCAGAAACCCAGGCAGAGGCATCACCATGGCCCTGAGTGACAATGAAAATGTTAGGAATTTTTCCTAACACAAGCTCTCTGCCCAGGCAAAAATCCCAATCAAGCCAAATTAAAAAATATCCAGGTTTAATGGGATTCCTGTGCTCTCAGGTGGCCTTGAGGGGGTATCGGGAGGCTGCTAATGAGACCACCAGGAGGAAGGAAAAGAGACCATAAGGGGAGCTTCCTGGAAACAGTTTAAGTAGACTGGGGGAGTGGTCAAGATTTTGGCAGGCTCATCTTGACACTCCTCTAGGGAGGGGTCAAGGCTTGGCTGTGACTTGGGACTTACATTCCAGACTGTTTGTATAAGGGGTAACAGGAAGCTGAGGTGATATTTTGACTAACATCTAGGCTCTCTTAGGAAAAGGGGGCATTGACTCAATTCTGGCTACTTCCTGTGGGCATAAGGCAGTGTGGGGAAGGGGAGAGCTAGGTGTTGGTGGGTCCACACTCAGTGAGAGGTATGGATGGAAAGGCATCCTGTGTACTGTCATCCCGGAGATGTTAGGCATCTGTTCCTTGGGTGCGGGGTAGGAAGGCAAGTGTCTAGGAAAAAAATATAAGTTTAAGTTTACTAAGGGTAAGTATTTTCTTTATTTTTTTTCATTCAAAAATTTACACTTCCTCCCCTTCTCCAGTCCCCGAACGCTCCCTTAATACTCCTTCTCCCTCCCCCTGCTTCCTTAAGAGGGGGCAGGGTACCCTGCCATGTGGGAAGCCCAAGGACCTCCCATCTCCATCCCGGGCTAGGAAGGTGTGCCTCCAAATAGACTAGGTTCCCAGAAAGCCAATACATGCAGAAGAGATAGGTCCCAGTGCCATTATCATTGGCTTCTCAGTCAGCCCCCATTGACAGCCACATTCAGAGATCGTATGTTCATTCAGTCCCGGTCCAGCTGGATTTGGTGAGCTCCCATTAGATCAGGCACACTGTCTCAGTTGGTGGTCCAGCCCCTCGAGGTCCTGACTTCCTTGCTCATCCTCTCCCACCTTCTGCTCTTCGACTGGACCTTGGGAGCTCAATCCATTGCTCTGATGTGAATGTGGGTCTCTGTCTCTATCTCCATCCATCGGATGAAATTTCTATGGTGATGATCAAGATATTCATCAGTGTGACTATGGGACAAGGCCAGGCCAGGCACCCTCTCCTCCACTGCCCAAGTACCTAGCTGGGGACATCCCCATGGACACCTGGGATCCCCTCTAGAGCCAAGTCTCTTGTCAATCCCAAAATGACTAGCTTAACGTAGATATCTTTTTCTCTTCTACAATATCCACCCTTTCTCCATCTCCACCCTCCCACTCCCCCAAGATCTCCCCAGTCCTTCCTTCTCCCTACTCGCTCCCTCTCTCCCCTTCGCCCACCCGCACCCCACCCCTAACTCCACCCCTATCCGCACTCCCATGCTTCCAACTTTTGCCGGGCAATCTTGCTTCCCTCCAATTTCCAGGAGGATTTATATGTGTTTTTCTTTGGGTTCACCTTGCTATTTGGTTTCTCTAGACTTCTGAGCTATAAGCTTGATGTCCATTGTTTATGGCTAGGGTCCACTAATGAGTGAGTACATGCCATAATCATCTTTTTTGGGTTTGGGTTATCTCACTAAGGATAGTGTTTTCTATTTCCATCCATTTGCATGCAAAATTCAAGATGTCATTGTTGTTTACCGCTGAGTAGTACTCTAATGTGTATATATTCCACACTTTCTTGATCCATTCTTCCATTGAGGGGCACCTAGGTTGGTTCCAGGTTCTGGCTATTAAAAATAATGCTGCTAAGAACATACTTGCACAAATGCTTTTGTAGTATGATTGGGCATCTCTTGGGTATATTCCCAAAAGTGGTATTGCTGGATCCTGAGGTAGGTTGATTCCTAGTTTCTTGAGAAACCGCCACACTGATTTCCAAAGTGGTTGTACAAGTTTGCATTCCCACCAGCAATGGATGAGTATTCCCCTTACTCCACATCCTCTCCAGCATAAGCTGTCATTGGTGATTTTGATTTTAGCCATTGTGACAGGTGTAAGATGGTATCTCAACGTTGTTTTGATTTTCATTTCCCTGCTCGCTAAGGAAGTTGAGCATGACCTTAAGTATCTTTTGGCCATTCGAACATCCTCTGTTGAGAATTCTCTATTCAGATCCTTACCCCATTTTTTAATTGGGTAATTTAGAATTTTAATGTCTAGTTTCTTGAGTTCTTTGTATATTTTGGAGATCAGACCTTTGTCTGATGTGGGGTTGGTGAAGATCTTCTCCCATTTAGTAGGATGCCTTTTTGTCTTAATGACTGTGTCCTTTGCTTTACAGAAGTTTTTGGGGTCACTCACTTTTGTACACTATCATATCATCTGCAAATAACGAAAGTTTGACTTCTTCTTTTCCAATTTGAAACCCCATGATCTCCTTATTTTGTCTTATAGCTATTGCTAGAATTTCAAGCACTATGTTAAAGAGATATGGAGAGAATGCACAGCTTTGTCTTCTCGTTTCAGGAGGTGCCATTTATTCATTGTTGCTCTTATTGTCTGTGCCACTGGGGTTTTACAGAGGAAGTGGTCTCCTGTGCCCATGTAATGCAGGCTACTTCCCACTTTCTCTTCTATCATGTTCACTGTGGTTGGATTTATATTGAGGACTTTAATCCATTTGGACTTGAGTTTCTGCATGGTGATAGATAAGGATCTATTTTCATTCTACTACAAGTTAAAATCCAGTTATGCCAGCACCATTTGTTAAAGATGCTTTCATTCTTCCATTGTATAATTTTAGCTTCTTTGTCAAATATGAGGTGTTCATAGGTTTGTGGATTAATATCCAGGTCTTCGATTCGATTCCATTGGTCAACATCTATGTTCTTATGCTAATACCAAGCTGTTTTCATTACTGTAGCTCTGTAATAGAGTTTGAAGTCAGGGATGGAAATGCCTCTGGAAGTGCCTTTATTGTATAGGATTGTTTTGGCTATTCTGGGCTTTTTGTTTTTCCATATAAAGTTAGTTATTGTTCTCTCAAGGACTATGAACAATTTTGTTGGGATTTTGATAGGAATTGCATTGAATCTATAGATTGCCTTTGGTAGAATTGCCATTTTTACTATATTGATCCTACCAATCCAGGAGCATGGGAAATCCTTCCATTTTCTGGAATCCTCTTCAATTTCTTTCTTCAAGGTCTTCAAGTTCTTGTCAAATAGATCTTTTACTTCCTTGGTTAGTGTTACCCCAAAATACTTTATTCTATTTGTGGCTATTGTGAAAGGTGATGTTTTTCTGATTTCCCTCTCTGTTTCTTTATCCTTTGTGTATGGGAGGGCTACTCTTTTTTTTTCGAGTTGATCTTGTATCCTGCCACATCACTGAAGGTATTTATCAGCTGTAAAAGTTCTTTGGTAGAGTTTTTGGGGTCACTCACTTTTGTACACTATCATATCATCTGCAAATAACGAATGTTTGACTTCTTCTTTTCCAATTCGAATCCCCATGATCTCCTTATTTTGTCTTATAGCTATTGCTAGAACTTCAAGCACTATATTAAAGAGCTATGGAGAGAATGCACAGCTTTGTCTTATTCCTGATTTTAGTGGAATCTCTTTGAGTTTCTCTCCATTTAATTTGTTGTTAGCTGTCGGCTTCCTGTATATTGCTTTCATTATATTTAGATATGAACCTTATTTCCCTAATCTCTCCAAGACCTTTATCATAAAGGGGTGTTGAATTTTGTTAAATGCTTTTTCAGCATCTAATGAAATGATCATATGTTTTTTTCTTTCACTTTATTTATATGATGGATTACATTGATAGATTTTCATATGTTGAACCAGCCCTGCATCTCTGGGATGAAGCCTACTTCATCCTAATGGTTGATTTTTTTGATGTGTTCTTGGATTTGGTTTGCCAGTATTTTATTGAGAATTTTTGCATCGATGTTCATGAGTGAGATTGGTCTGTAATTCTCTTTCTTGATTGCGTCTTTGGGTGGTTTTGGTATCTGGGTAAACAAATTATTTAGCTTCATAAAAAGAGTTTGGCAATGGCCCTTTTGTTTCTAATACGTGAAACACCTTAAGGAGTATAGGTATTTACTCTTCTTGGAAGTTCTGGTAGAATTCTGCATTAAAACCATGTGGTCCTGGGCTTTTTTTGGTGGGAGGTTTTTGATGACAGCTTCTATTTCCTCACGACTTATACGTCTATTTAAATTGTTCACCTGGTTGATTTAATTTTGGTATATGGTATTTATCTAAAAAATTGTCCATTGCTTTTACATTTTCCAATTTTGTGGCATACAGGCTTTTGTAGTAAGACCTAATGATTTTCTGCATTTCCTCAGTGTCTGTTGTTATGTCCCCCTTTTCATTTCTGATCTTGTTAATTCGAGTGTTCTCTCTCTGGCTTTTGATTAGTTTGGATAGGGGTTTGTCGATCTTGTTGATTTTCTCAAGGAACCAGCTCTTTGTTTCATTGATTCTTTGGATTGTTTTCTGCGTCTCTATTTTGTTGTTTTCAGCCCTCAGTTTAATTATTTCCAATCTTCTACTCCTCCTGGGTGATTCTGCTTCTTTTTTTTCTAGAGCTTTCAGGTGTGCTATTAAGTCACTAATATGTGCTTTCTCTGTTTTCTTTATGTGGACACTTAGTGCTATGAACTGCTTTCATAGTGTCCCATAGGTTGGGGTATGTTGTGTCATTATTTTCGTTGAATTCAAGGAAGACTTTAATTTCTTTCTTTATTTCTTTCTTGACCCAGGAGTGGTTCCGTAGTTGACTTTCCAGTTTCCATGAGTTTGTAGGCTTTTTGGGGCTGGAATTGTTGTTAAATTCTAACTTTACTCTGTCGTGATCTGATAAGACACAATTGGTTACTCTATTTTTTTTTGTATCTGTGGATGTTTGCTTTGTTACCAATTATGTGATCAATTTTCAAGAAGGTTCCATGAGATGCTAAGAAGAAGGTATATTTTTTCCTGTTTGGGTGCAATGTTCTGTAGATGTCTATAAGTCCATTTGATTCATTACATCTCTTAGTTCCTTTATTTCTCTGTTAGATTTCTGTCTGGTTGACCTGTCCATTTGTGAGAGAGGAGTGTTGAAATCTCCTACTATTAGTGTGTGGGGTTTGATGTGTGCTTTGAGTCCTACTAATGTTTCTTTTACATATGTGAATGCTTTTATATTAGGGGTATAGATATTCAGAATTGAGACTTCATCCTGATGGATTATTCCATTTATGAGTATAAAGTGTCCATCTCCATCTCTTCTGATTGATTTCAGTTTGAAGTCAATTTTGTTAGATATTAGTATAGCCACACCCGCTTGTTTCTTAGGGCCGTTTGATTGAAAAACCTTTTCCCAACCCTTTACTCTGAGATAATGTCTGTCTTTGTGGTTGAGGTATGTTTCTTGTAAACAGCAGAATTTTGGGTCCTGTTTTCATATCCATTCTCTTAATCTGTGCCTTTTTATTGGTGAATTGAGTCCATTGATATTAATGACCAGTGGTTGTTAACTCCGGTTATTTTTTGTGGTGGTAGTGTTTGTGTGGTTCCCTTCTTTGAGTTGTGCTGGCGGAGGGTTGTCAGATGTGTGTGCTACTGTGGGTGTTGTTGGCTTCCTTGGTTTGTGGTTTTCCTTCTAGTACTTTCTGTAAGGCTGGGTTTGTGGCTACATATTGTTTAAATCTGTTTTTGTCTTGGAATATTTTGTTTTCTCCATCGAGGTGAAAGCAAGCTTTGCTGGGTATAGTAGTCTGGGCTTGCATCCGTGGTCTCTTAGTGTTGCAGCACATCTATCTAAGACCTTCTGGCTTTCATGGTTTCCATAGAGAAGTCAGGTGTAATTCTGGTAGGTTTACCTTTATATGTTACTTGCCCTTTTTCCTTTGCAGCTCTTAATATTCTCGCTTTATTCTGTATTTTTTGTGTTTTGATTATTATATGGCGAGGTGTTCTGTATGCTTCTTGTACCTTCATAGGGATATCCTTCCTTAGGTTGGGAAAGTTTTTTTCTATAATTTTGTTGAATATATTTTCTGGGTCTTTTAGCTGTAATTCTTTTCCTTCTTCTATCCCTATTATTCTTAGGTTTGGTCTTTTCATTGTGTCCCAGATTTCCTGGATGTTTTGTGTTTAGAATTTGTTGGATTTGTTGTGTTCTTTAATCAATGAGTTTATTTCTTCTAAAGTATCTTCAGCGTCTGAGATTCTTTCTTCTATCTCTTGTATTCTGTTGGTTATACTTGTCTCTGTAGTTCCTGTTTGTTTACCCAGATTTTCCATCTCCAGAGTTCCCTTGTTTTGTGTTTTCTTTATTACCTCTGTTTCAATCTTCAAGGCTTGAACTGTTTCCTTCACCTGTTTAATTGCTTTTTCTTGGTTTTCTTTGGTTTCGTTGAGGGATATATTAATTTCTTCCAGCTTTTTGTTTGTCTTCTCCTCCATTTCTTTAAGGGAGTTTTTCACTTCCTCTTTAAAGATCTCCATCATTTTCATTATGTAATGTTGAATGTCGTTTTCTTCTACTTCTTCTGGAATAGGGTGTTCAAGTCTTCTTGTTGCATGTTCACTGGATTCTAGTGGTGTCATGATGCTTTTCATGATGTCGGAGGAATTCTTGCATTGGCGCCTGCCCATCTCTTCCTTCAGATACAGCCAGGAGAGTCTTGGCGTCTTGATCCAATCTTTGCTGTGAGTGACAGTTTACTTGGAGAATTTTTTTGGTCTGTCCTCTCATAGGGCCTCAAGGTACTGGAGCCAGTTGTGCTGGTGAATCCCTCTGAATTGCTGATCTCAGCACAGGAAGAGGGAGTCCTGGTGGGCCAAGAACCCCGCAGAGGAAAGGGTGAACTTGCGGGGCGACGGCAGGGTAGTGTGGAACAAAGAGGCCCCCTGCAGCAGGGGCTACTGGTGCCCACACTCCCTCGTGGGGACCTTCCGGCAAGGCGTGCACACACTCACCCCTCTGGATCGCTGATCTCAGCACAGGAAGAGCAGTATTTTTTTTTTCTTCATTGTCCAGGATATCCAGCCTTTCAGCATTGAGATAATATTGCTATCCACAAACAGGTCAGATTACATTTGTCTTAGTTTGAGATTGTATTGCTGTGAAGATACAGCATGACCACAACAACTCTTATCAAGGAGAAACATTTAATTGAAGTGATTTACATTTTCATCATGGTGCAGAATTCAGGTAGACATGGTGCTAGAGAAGTAGTTGAGAAAGTCTACATCATGACCCAAAGGCAATAGGAAGTAGTCTGAGTCTTCACTGAACTTGAGCAAAAGAGACCTCAAAGCCCACCTTCACAGTGACATACTTCCTACAATAAGGCTAACAATACTCCAATACTCCAACAACGTTATGCCTCCTAATAGTGCTACTCCATATGAGCTTATGGGAGTCAATTCAAGCTACCACAATATTCATAGCTATCCTGGAGCACATATGTCCTCTGGGCCACAGGAGGAAAATGCCTGTGTTTACCTTCAAGGTCCTCACTCAATACATGGGTGGGACCAGTTAGCAGGTGAGCCAAGATCTGTATCCAATTTCCTGCCTCTTGTCCATTGACAGCTCTATTTTCATGTCACCTGCCTGTTCTGTTAGCTGTGCGTATCTGAAGTACAGAGAGATTGACACAGAAAAAAATATGTCTATTATAAATTTCTTTTTTATTAATTTTTATTGAGCCCTACATTTTCTCTGCTCCCCTCCCTGACTCTTCCCCCCTCCTTCAGCCCTCCCCTAAGGTTCCCATGCTCGCAATTTACTCAGAAGATTTTGTCTTTTTCTACTTCCCATGTAGATTAGATCTATGTAAGTCTCTCTTAGTGTCCTCATTGTTGTCTAAGTTCTCTGGGATTGTGGTTTGTAGGCTGGTTTTCTTTGCTTTATATTTAAAAACCACCTATGAGTGAGGACATGTGATAACTGTCTTTCTGTGTCTGGGTTGCCTCACTCAAAATAATGTTTTCTAGCTCCATTCATTTTCCTGCAAAATTCAAGATGTTGTTATTTTTTTCTACTGTGTAGTACTCCATTGTGTAAATGTATCACATTTCCCTTATCCGCTCTTCAGTCGAGGGGCATTTAGGTTGTTTCCAGGTTCTGGCTACAACAAACAATGCTGTTATGAACATAGTTGAGCACATGTCCTTGTGGCACGATTGAGCATCCTTTGGATATATACCCAAAAGTGGTATTACTGGGTCTTGAGGAAAGTTGTTTCCTAATTTTCTGAGAAATAGCCACACTGACATCTAAAGGGGCTGTACCAGCTTGCATTCCCACCAGCAATGCAGAAGTGCTCCCTTTCCTCACCACCTCTCCAGCATAAGTTGTCATCAGTGTTTTTGATCTTGGCCATTCTTACAGGTGTAAGATGGAATCTCAGAGTTCTTTTGATTTGCATTTCCTGATGACTCAGGATGTTGAGCATTTCTGTAAGTGTCTTTCAGCCATTTTAGGTTCCTCTGTTGAGAGTTATCTGTTTAGGTATCTATTCAATTTTTTAAATTGGATTATTTGTTCTTTTGATGACCAATTTCTTGAGTTCTTTGTATAGTTTGAAGATCAGACCTCTGTCTGATGTGGGGTTAGGGAAGATCTTTTTCCATTCTGTAGGCTGTCGTTGTGTCTTGTTGACTGTGTCCTTTGCTTTACAGAAGCTTTTCAGTTTCAGGAGGTCCCATTTATTAATTGTTTCTCTCAGTGTCTGTGCTGCTGTTGTTAAATTTAGGAAGTGGTCTCCTGTTTCAATGTGTTCAAGTGTACTTCCCACTTTCTCTTCTATAAGGTTCAGTGTAGCTGGCTTTATGTTGAGGTCTTTAATCCATTTGGACTTGAGTTTTATGCATGGTGATAAATATGTGTCTATTTTCATTCTTCTACATGTTGATATCCAGTTATGCCAGCACCATTTGTTGAATATGCTTTCTTTTTTCCATTTGATATTTTTTGCTTCTTTGTCAAAAATCAGGTGTTTGAAGGTGTGTGGATTAATATCTGAGTCTTCTATTCTGTTCCCTTGGTCCTCCTGTCTGTTCTTATGCCAACACCAGGCTGTTTTCAGTACTATAGCTCTGTTGTATCTTCCTATCTACTGATATGCATGCCGGGTACAATATTGCAGGTTTTGTAGTGACAAGTATAGCACATGCTTGATCGTATTTTCCCTTAACAGTACCAATCTCCAACTCAGACCAGAGAATCAGAATCTCAGGGGAAGAATTGAGATGCTATGTTCAGCAACCAGGTTCTGCCAAGCAGATTTTAGAAACAGTTTTAGTGAGAAAAAATTGTATTAATCAGGGATTTATACTAACCCTGGGAAATTTTACAAAATGGTCAATATTTGGAAAGTGAAAGGTAATGTTATTCATTGACTATGTACTCAGAGTGTATATTTATGGTTCTTCTGCTGATATCTCAAAATTTTCTGGAGTTTGGGACACAGCAGTAAACAAATTTGCTAATACAGATTTAAAGATCTGTGGCCCTTTTAAAAGGTTCATTCTAATTGCAGATAGACAGAGAACAGATAAGATATCAGACAACAGAGAACCCCACTCAAATGGCATTATTTCATATGTTTCCAAAGTGTTTGTTTTTCTTCTAGGAACCCTATTAGTAACTTGCCTGGGTAGAACAGGAAGATAAAGACAAAAGTTTGGATGGGAAAGTCTTTGCTTTCCTATTGTTGGGAGCCAAGCTTCAGGATATGAGGGAGACATTGATAAGATAAAAGTAGGATGTTTTCAAAACAGGAGTTTTACTCTGTTTTTCTTTGTTCCCATTCTGGAAAATCACCAATAAGCCCAGAGTTGGCACTGAGCCAGACAATAAGACATAGGGGAGTAGAGCAAAATTGATTGAACAAAATCTTTGGAAGATTTCATCAATATTCTCTCCATTCCATCGATTTTTTTTTCATGGATGGCATGTAGAAACAGCTTGAGATCACCAGTTGATGTGTTTAGAAGACCGTGGAAGGGGCAATATGACTCTGACAGCCATAATACAGAATACTCCAGTCAGAAGTTTATTAGAAAACAGAGCAGGCCTCTGAGTAATGACAGCATGAAAAAAACCAGAGATAAAGTAACCAGGATACTCAAGAATGACAAGGCAATCTGACTCTATTATGTAAGGTGCAGCCCTTAGGAGGTAGACCAATCATTATAGGCCATTATAAGGCTCCACCCTGAAGAGGTAGACCAGATATGATAGAACCGTCTACTTCTATTATATAAGGTATAGCCTTTAATCCATAGGCCCAGTGAGGACCAGAGGACATCAGGCTCCACTTCCATGGGGTGTGGCAGTCTTCTCAGAACACAATGCTTTAGTAAAAAACACAGAGAGACTCTTAGGTTGGAATAGACATTTTGAAAAGGTACTTTCAAGTATATTCAAGAACAAAACAGTACTAGAAACTGCTGTAGGAAGTCTTACAGCCAGTGGTTACCTGCCCACTAGGGTGTGGCCTCTTATACTATATAAGCCAATGTAGAGCATGCATCTGCTCTCTTTTTCTGGGTGCGGGATTTGGTTTCTGATCACTGTTTAAGCAGAGGATTCTGATTTGTGAGTCTACCCCTAAATAAATAACCATCTATTTCTCAATTCTGAGCAAGTGTGGATTTCTTTTAAGAGTCCTTTGCTGTGGGACAATGGTTTGTACCCTGTCTATTATATTTTAATAAAATGTTGATTGGCCAGTAGCCAGGCAGGAAGTATAGGTGGGACAACCAGACAGGAAGTAGAGGCAGGTCAATGAGAACAGGAGAATTCTGGGAAGAAGGAAGTCCTAGTCTTCAGTCGTGACCCAGCCAGAAGAAGCAAGATGTGACTGCCTCACTGAATAAGGTACTGAGCCACGTAGCTAACATAGACAAGAATAATGGGCTAATATAAGTGATAAGAGTTAATAAGAAGCCTGAACTAATGGGCCAATCAGTTTATAACTAATGTAGACCTCTGTGTGACTTCTTTGGGATTTAGTGACTGCAGTAACTGGGCAGGACAGAAAACTCAGACAATAGTCCTTCTTCATTTGGTGCCCATGTGTATTCAGACTCCATGCCTACTTGGTGGATGGCCTAATGGCCTAGCCGGTCCAGGGCCCAGACAGTCTCCCAACCCTCCCCACTTGGCTTGCTTTTACCTAAGTGTTTTTTTGTAGAATCCCTGCCACAGTAGAGTTTACAGCGTGTGGCAACTTGGAAATTTCCTAAATGCACACAGGAGTGCTGCATTCTTGTGGTAGGTTCCTTGCCACGTGATGACTTCTGCAGCTTCTGGTTTCTGCTCCCTGCCTGTGAGTTCTGGTTTTCTTGCTCTGTGTATGGAATTGATTTAATTGCTTTTAGTTTATCAAGCAAAGTATATTTCTCAGTATTTAACCAGTACCAAGGCTGAAAACTAAAGTGCTTATCTATGTTTGTCATACTTATAGTTAGAATAATCAGGTTCTTTAGAGACATAGAGATTATATTCTGCATGGATAGGTAATCTTCAACTACTTCAAAGAGCTGTAGAATATGACATTTAAATAACTTAGGGTTCTGTTGAAGTGAAACATGACTGCTCCTGGCAGCACGGATCTATTTCCAAGAGATGTTGAGCACTGAAACACTGCACTTGGAGCTTGTTTTCTTCTTGGCAAAACTGGCCTTTGGGCAAAGAACTGCCCATGCATCAACCAATGACAAGATACATGGTATCCGGAAATGTATAAGCAGGACTGTCAAATCTTGCCAAGACAGGGTAAGATGTTTTTGAAAAATTTCCTGCCTCTGAAAATGGTCTGTCAGTTATTCTAGGCCTTAGCCAAAGTTGGTTGCAAATGATACTTTGGGTGATTGACCAGGTAGCCAGTTGTCTGTCATTTGTTGCACATTTTAAAAGTTGCTTGATTGCACTTTCTGCTTAATATTATTTCCCTTCTCAGATCTTCAATGGGGTTGAAGACTAGATAGTTGTAGTTACTTTGCTCTTATGACTTGGCCAAGTTATTTATTATATAAGAATTAAACTAGTTAGGATAGGATAATTATTAAATATATTTATTATTATTGTATATAATTTTGAATTAGGCTTGGAACTCTCCTATTTAAACAAAAGTGGAGGTGCTGTAGGAAGTCTTACAAACAGTGGTTACATGCCCACTGGGGTGTGGCCTCTTATACTATATAAGCCGATATAGAGCATGCATCTGCTCTCTTTTTCCAGCTGCAGGATTCAGTTTCTGATCACTGTTCAAGCAGAGGATTCTGATTTGTGAGTCTACCCCTAAATAAATAACCATCTATTTCTCAGTTCTGAGGTAGTGTGGGATTTCTTTTAAGTGTTCTTCTTCAAGGAACCCTTAAACATACAATCAATCATAGAACATACCCTTTTTAATAAAATACTTTGCAGCAAACCTCAGACGTAGTATCTTTTGCCATAATGATATACTCACATCTTAAGCAATACTTATTCTACAAATTAATTACTGATCAGTACATCTTAAATATTTGTCTCATATTTTTATTATTTTTATTGTCAGCTGGCTTGCTGAATGGAAATTTAGTTAGTTTGACTCATTTGGTTTTTGTCTCCTAAATGTCTTTTAATCTAGAGAAGTCCTCCTGCAATCATCCACAGCTGAAATTCAAGACCAACACAAAATCTTTGGAGAGTAGATAGGTAGGAACAAAACCCAAGTTACCTGATATTGTTTACCTGGGTCTGATTGTGAAAACTCTGTTGCCACCAGAATACAAAGAATGAATTATCAGGAAGACCACACTAAGCTGGAAGGTTACTCTAGAAAAGTTTCCTGTGTAAATTTTATTTACTGAGAAGCAGACAGACTCTGCTAGAACAAAGCCTTTCATCCAGGAAATATTTTTTATACACTATTTTAAAGGATATTGGGTAGACAGGGATCTCAATTTCTCAGTCACCTTCCTATAAATCCTGCAAGACTCATTATCATTAGCTCCCACTCTGACTCAGAGACTATTAAAACTTATTGAGAAATAACTTGGACTTCCCAGAAGACTAATTTACGTCAGCAAGCAAGGGATAATTACAGCTGTAGATCTTAAACCCTATCCAGGAGTACAGCTCTTGAAAAAATATGTTATATTTTGTTATTTTCAACCCAAAGAAGATTTTTAATTTTGCTTTTCTTTCCCTTCTTCTACTTCTTTTTATTTTTTAATAATCCACAATGCTTTAAGAGGCATTCTTCTTTATTACTTTTTCTTTCCTGTTACTGAAAGAAATGACACTATAGGTCATGGCCAAAGGACCAAAGTGCATTGTTAACTCCTTTAGTTCCTTGTTAAAGGTTGTGAGGAAAGCAGAGGACGAATATTCAAAGGAAAACAACAGTAAAGTACACAATGGTCTGAAGCCTGGTAAGAAGATTTCTCACATGAAAGCTTGTCAACAGCCCTTATCTGTATAAAGTGTCCTTCCTCAAAATAGAATTCATTCCCTTACTTAACTAGTTTATTGGTTAATTGTAAGACAAGTGCCTCTTGGACAGACTCCTAAAAAAAATGGTCATTAAAATGATCTCCTGAAGTGCAAACTTTCCCTGTAACCAACCCTGTTTATTTCTCTCCAAGATCACATTCTATTCTCTGGCCAAAGATGGATTATTTATAGCTGAAGCCCTAGAGCACAGCGCATCCCGCTTACCTTTGGTTGTCAAGGAAACAGCCTAGCTGTTCTTCCCCCTCCACTGAAAGGTCAGATTTCTGATGACATGAGTCACAAAGCTCAGGGGCTTATTAAACTGAGAAGGCACTTTTTCAAAGACAAATTAAAAACCTAGGACTTATAAATATCCAGACTATTTAAATTGGATTTAAATAATCAGGTAGCTTACAATAATTAACTCTGTAACTTCCTTGGTTGTATGACAGAGATCTGTTCCAAGGAGGAACCCTCTTTCTGATACTTACAGTTATGGTCTCCAAAGGCCATTTATCTCTTGTACAGGGTGCAAAATAATACTTCTTAAAAATATTTTACTATAAATTTCAGATTTAGAAGCTTCAAAGTGACAACAAGGAAGGAATCAATCCTATGCTATAGTAATAGGTGAGACTTGTGGTGTGATAATGTTGGAGGCACATACATTAATTTAATTTTTTTCTTAAAGCAGCACAGAGATAGAAAATGCTTTCAGAATTGTTTCTTCATTAAAAAAACAAGGGAGATGAGACACAGGTTCATCAACAACTTAGTCCCAAGTCCGACACATGGTAAAGACAAACTTGGTCCTGATAGCTCAGCCTCACTACCTGAATTCCTCTTCTGGGCACGGTGGCAGATACTTGTAACCCCAGCACTGAAGAGAGAGCCAGTAAGTTCTTGGGGCTAGCTGACAAGTCAGTCTAGAAAAACTAGCAAGCCCCTGGTCCTAGTCAGAGGCCCTATTCAAAAAATAAGAAACAAACAAACAAACAAGCAAAAAAACCCCAAGATGGGTTTTTTTCCTGAGAAACTCCATGTAAGATGGATGTCTATATATGTAACACACACACACACACACACACACACACACACACACACACACACACAATTAAATAAAGAAACAAATAAATAAAATACCAGAAAATCATCTTCTGTGCTTCCCCAAATTCAAGTTGGTCTTTCAAATTTTAAGATGTTGTGAACTCAGTGTGCTCTGAGCCCTGGGCAACTTTCTTTATTTATAAGAGAGCTACTATTTATTAAAGACATTTCTTCCGAACACCTCTAAGAAGGTTCTAATTTAATTATTAAGAAACGGAGGGTTGAAGAAGCAAGGAAGTTGTCCTACTCCACACAATGGGAAAGGAGCAGAGCTCAGATTAGAACATGCATCTTTAATGCTTCAAAATTTGCTCTTTTTCTACAGCATCATTTTAATCTTTAGAAAAGCAGTAAGTTGGGAACAGTGCAACAAAGAAACTATAGTCTTAAAAATCTCTTAAAATTGGGTAGAAATTTTATATGTGTTTCAGTTCTTTGTGAAATGCCAAGAACAGTGATCATGAAAGTTTTTGTTTATCTTTAAATAAGTAATCTTGGACAAAAAGCAGACTTAAAAATTGAATGTCATTTCTCTTTGTTGGGTGTTGGCAGTTTTCACAATGGGCAGAAGGTGTAAACTGTTCTTGATTGTGGACTTTGTGCTGGATGCTTATGCAAAAACGTCAAGGACAGGGCACCTTGAGAAACTTCTAGCCCATTTGAGATGAGGAAAACATCCACAGTTCCAGCCCTCTTTTCCTTAGGTAAAAAAAAAAAGGACCACTGATTTCAACAGCATCTCTGATCTCTAAATGTTACAGGGATCACAATCACTAAGGGGTTTCAGCTAAGCATGATTTTAAAAATTATTTTCTTGGTGTTCTCTGTATAGCTACATGATGTGGGTTCATTCTGATTTATAACACACTATTTAGATCTTGGGAACATCTGACTCATATGTATTTAAAAACTGCATAACCACAGATAAGATTCAATTGGATGCTTCAATTCCATGCATCAAAGAAAAGTTTGTTATGAAATGGTGGATTATTATACAAATTCAGATGAACCACTGTCTAGGCCATATTCCCCGCTTAAGCATGCTTTCTAAAATTGAAGTCAAATGTGCTAAGAGAATTCATATCCACTAAGCTCTGTCTCCCTGACCTTCAAGTGGCTGCTTCCTTCCTGTCTTCAGAATCAAAACAGACTCCACTGAGCACTCATACTGCTAGAAGAGAGAAACTTCGGGGTAACAGGACTCTTCTGAAACTGGACCATGATGATGACTGTACAACTGCATATGTTCAACAAACTTGTCAAATCACATACACACACACAAAAAAAAAATACATAATTTATTTTTAAACCATACACCAGTGAAATTTTTAAACACATGAATGATCTACTTAGGCAATGACCTTTGGAATTGGAGGAGAAGAAATGGGGTAGACTTGATCAAAACACATTATGTGCTTACATAAATATTAAATAAAATAATTTTAAAAGAAATATAAAAATTATGTATTGGTTAAATACAAAGAAATATTCTAAGCACAAACTATTCTTGGTGGAATATGACTGAAGATTTGAAATCTGCTTATGAAAAAATTAAAATTTCTTCAAACACAGCTATCATCTGACATTTCAAGCTAGTTCCTGTGTGGGTTCAATATGCAAGGACAGTCATGGTACTCTGCTCTTGAAATTCTCTGGAAGATTTTATTTTTATTTTTTTAAAAGGGGCAAAGAATAAATGCCTTGTCTTTCTTCAGAGAGAAATGACAGACAAAAACTGATGAGATAAATGTATGGCGCAGGCCTCTCGCTCAAGCCAATGGGGCTGGAGGAAGTTGGGGAGATGATGTGGAGATTGTCTGGTAATGCAATAAAGGTTTTAATTCTGTCCCCACAACTAGCAAACTGAAAAGGGCTTATGAACTGGCCCTCAGAAACATCAGGCTATGGTCAAGGTGCATTTTAATAAAAGCAGACAGGAACCTCCTGCCCCACATCAGCCCTCCTGCAGCTTTGAGACTCACTCCTTTCTTTGTGGGAAAGCATGTTATAGTATATTGGCTGACAAGAAGGATTTCTTTCTTTCTTTCCTTCTTTCTTTCATTTTTTTTAAGTCAGCTTGAAGCTCATTAACATCAGTAATGTGAAAAGGCCCCTCTGATAAAATATGAAAGGTAGGGTGCAGGCAGGGGAAGAAGAGTCAAACACTATGGAAGCATTAAAAAAAAGCAGGACAAAAGCCTAGTGCAGAGGCTTGTGGGAGCCCTGTCATTTGGGCTGCCACACTTGGGGCTTCTATTCCCTCATGTGAGACTATCAGACAGAGTCCACACTTTTCAGAAGAGCAGCATGTAGCTAAGCGGACGGTTGCTGAACACTGGCGCTCCAGACTGCGGGATCCCTGCAGGTGGGTTTTATGCTATACTCTTTGGTGGAATATAAATCACACATGAATTGTGTGCCATAGCAGCAGGCTTTGAGGATAGCAAAGAGGATTATTTGAGGCAGGGAAGTGACTTTCTTTCCTTTTTCTCCCCCCACCCCTTTTTTGGTGGAGGCATTTGGCTTCCCAGAGAAATGGAAGTCTATGCATATCTCCATAGCCCAAGGATAAAAGGGAGATTTGAGGACGAGCTCTATTAATTCAGCTCAAAGAAGATTTTTGCTGGTCAATCACTTCATCTCATATATGAATGCATATGCTGAGAAGTGTTTCTGAGGAAAGAGGAGGACAGAGGAGGAGGAAGAAGAATTTGTATAAAATGAATATGCAAGTACCTTGCTGGACATGGAGACTCAATGACTAGACATGCAAACTTTTATTGTCCAATACAAATCACACATTCTTCACTTAAATTTATCAAATACACATAAAGTTGACACTGGGTAAGAGAATTTGAGTGAGATGGAGTAAGCTACAAAAGAATCTGATCTGAAGGGACAAAGGAACACCGCTTCAGTAGACAGGAGTATCTATAGAATACAAATAGATAACAACAGATTTAAATGTCATGAAGGTATAGATGTCCTGGGGAATCTGAAGTAACATGGAAAAGATGGCCTGTCTTTCTAAGAAGAGGGATGCTTCACCCAAGAAAGGAATGGAATATGGAAGAATCAGATTCCCTGGAGAATAAATCGTTTTGGCTTTCCATTGGTACATAGTTTATGACAAATGTTAAATCACAATGCTGACCTTTACTGCATGCTATCATTTATAAAAATAAAACTTAAACAAAAAACTATTTGCTAGAAGAAGAAAAAAAAGAATTAAACACAGATAACTTAAAGACAGTGGCATACAAATTGATTCAACATCTTCTGGAGAAGCTTTAAACTGGCAACGAGGGAAATGCAAACCAAAGCAACATGGTGTATGTGTGTGTGTGTCTGTGTGTGTATTTGTGTGTGTGTCTGTGTGCACACACGCATGTGCATGCATGCATATGTGCATGTATGTGTGTATGTGTGTGCTATATGTTTTTTATTAATAAAAAATACAAAGTAATATAGTAGTCAGAATGCAGGTAGTATGCACTTTAAAATATTGCTTATGGGGATGTAAATTGCAACGGTCCCTTAACAAGCTGATAAACATTCAGCTTTTAAAGTTTGTTTTAAAAAATATATTTTTAATTAAAATAGAATTATATCACTTTACCCTTTCTTTTCCTACCTCTGGTCCCTCTCAGGTACTTCCTTCTAACCCTTACCATGCCTCCCCCAGCCTCAAATTGATAGCCTCTTTTTCTTTATTATTGTTTCATACATATGAATAAGTACATAAATACAGCCTGTAGAGTCAGTTTTTGTTGTTTTGCATTCATGTGGCTTTAGCGCTGATCACTTTGTATTGCATAATCAATAAGAGGACTTTTCTTTAGGAGAGGCTAAGTTTCCCTCTCCTTGAAGTCATTAATTCCTATAGTTCTTTGTCTAGGAATGTAATCCATGAAATGTTCCCCCTTCCACATTATTGAAATCGTCATTGTTCTGGTCTTGAGTATGCAGTCATTTCTAACATACACTGTTTTAAAGTAAACTTCATAATATTCTGGCTCTTATAAGCTTTCTACCTACTCTTCTGGGATGTTCCCTGAGTCAAAGAGACAGAAACTCTGATGTAGATGCACCCATGGTAGCAAGAATCTACATGGTAAATTGAGTTTGTTTTATTTCCAATGGAGTTTTCTCTGATGGTCTCAACTAGCGGTAAAAAGAAACTTCTTTGATGATGAATGGTAGTTATACTCATCCATGAGCATAAGAATGAGATTTAGAATGTATCCTAGTCGAGCAAAATGGTGGAAGTAGATTCCTTCTAAAGGCCATGACCTTACTAGCTCCAGCAAGCTGACTAGGTTTTCAGTATCAGACAGGATTTCTTTCCTGTTGAGTAAGTCTTATGTCCACTTAGACTCATGTTTGTTGCCACCAACATGTCAGTGTAGTCATAATTTTCTTTGACTGCCAACCAGCTCTCAAATAAAGACACAAAGAGTTATTATTAATTCTGAATACTCAGCCTTAGCTTAGGCTTGTCCCACTAGCTCTTTTAAGTTAATTTTACCTGTTTCTATTTGTCTATGTTTTGCCTTGGGCCTTTTTACCTTTCTTTCCATCTGTATGTTTTACTTTCCAGGTTCCTCTGTGTCTGGTTGGCTAGCCCCTGATCTCTTTTTCTTTTTTCCTCCCTGAGCCTAATTTCCTCCTCCTACTTATTCTTCCTGTCCAGAAATCCCACCTATACCACCTCTCTTGCTATTGGCCATTCAGCTTTTTATTAGACCAATCAGGTGCCTTAGGCAGGCAAGGTAAAGCAGCAGCATATCTTTACATACTTAAACAAATGTAATACATCATTGTAGGCAGAGGCTGCTTGTTTGTTTTCTAGCTGTTCAGACCCAAATAATCACACAGAAACTATATTAATTAGAACACTGCTTGGTCAATAGTTTAAACTTTTAATTAACTAATTTTTATGTCTTAAATTTACCCATTTTATTATTTTATATTTTACCGTGAGGCTCCTGGTTTACCAGTAAGGTTCCAGGGCATCTGTCTTTTTTAAACAATATTCCTCAACCTAAACAAATGCAACACATCTTTGCACTGTTAAACAAATATCCCAGAACATTTCCCCTTTTTGTCTCAATAAAAAAAAAGATTTTAGCTTTGTTTTCATATTCTTATATTTTTCATTCAAAAATTTATACTTCCACCCCTTCTCCCAATCCCCTCCCTCTCCCCCACTACCCCCATCTCTCCCCCTGCTTCCTTATGAGGGGGCAGGGTACCCTGCCCTGTAGGAAGCCCAAGGCCCTCCCCCCTCCATCCCGGCCTAGGAAGGTGTGCATCCATATAGACTAGGTTCCCAAAAAGCCAATACATGCAGAAGAGATAGGTCCCAGAGCCATTATCATTGGTTTCTCAGTCAGCCCCCATTGGCAGCCACATTCAGAGATTCTGGTTTGATCACATGCTCATTCAGTCCTGGTCCAGCTGGATTTGGTGAGCTCTCAATAGATCAGGCACACTGTCTCAGTTGGTGGACCAGCCCCTTGCAGTCCTGACTCCCTTGCTCATCTTCTCCCACCTTCAACTCTTCAAGATTTTAGCTTTAACATAGGAAAACTATATACTGTAAGAACAATTATCAAGTAGGAATTGCATGAACAATATCCAGTCCATTTGTATTTGGCAAATTCAGAGAAAATACACCAGTATCTCTTCTATTTTGGAAAGTCCAAAATTGTGTAACTAATTTACTTTCTATCCTAACTTGTATTATCAATCCCACATTATCTTTTTAAACCTCTAAACATTTTCTTAGATAAAGAATTTAAGCTTAAACAAGAGTAGAAACATATATACAGTATAACAAAAATTACCTTAAATTTATACCAATTTACAAAAATCCATACTAATGTAAAATATTTGAGATGAATTGGTCTTTTTATCCTATATTCCCATATCCCCACTGAGCATCCATAACCAGATGACCAAAACCTCTACCCCTTGGGAATGTAGGTGTCGTATTCTCTAGACTGTTTCCAGTTGCCTGAGAGTAATGGAATCCCTCTCTCTCTCTCTCTCTCTCTCTCTCTCTTTATTTTTCTCTCCTTTTTTTCAGCTTTCTCAGACCCTATGTGGAAATTCAGGCCCAACATTTTAAAGCATTTGTAAATTCATAAAATCTCTCAAATAAAGACATGGAGACTTAGGAAACTTATTGATTATTAATACCTGACCTTAGCTTAGGCTTGTCCCACTAGCTCTTTTAACCTTTTTCTATTCATCTAATATTCTGCCTTGGGCTTCTTACCTTTCATTCTGTATGCTTCCTCTGTGTCTGTCTGTCTGGCCCTTGACATCTCCCTGGCATCTCTTTTTCTTTCTTCCCTTGAGCCTAAATTCCTCCTCTTACTCGCTCTCCTTGCCCAGAAGCAGCACCTATACCTCCTCCTTCACTATTCCTGTTCAGCTTTTTTATAGAGCAATCATGTGCCCTAGGCAGGCAATATGAAACAGCAACACATCATTACATAACTAAACAAATGCAGCACATCTTTACATAGTTAAACAAACAAATGCAACACATCTTTGTTGTCAAACAAATATTCTACAACACGTGAGTGACATGTATTCCACCGTTATGCATATCCTGCCAAGCTGGACATTCTTGTTCACTGGAGTCACAATTGGGTAGGACTATTAATCGCTTCCTTTACTTGGTCACTTGAACAGTATATTCCGGTCCATGGAAGGCAGACTTCAGGAAAGAGGCTTTCAGGTTGGTTTCAGCTCAATTACTTGAGTTTTGTGTCCTAAAGATGTGGTGTCTTCAGCAATAGGGGTTTACCATCAACCTCTGATCAAGGACTATATCAATAGTTTATTCTTAGACTGCTTTGACAAACCATTCAAAAGGAAATTTCTTTCTATGGTGTTTGTGGGGAGCATTGTTACCCCAAGTGTATAATTTGAGGCTTTATCAAACATCTCTTGTATATTTTGTCCCCAGTCCCTCATCCTTCTGTATTGATCCCCCTCCCTACTTCCTACACGCTGCCCCATTCACATTTTCTCTATTTCTCACATCATATCATCAATATCCTCCTACTCCCCCTGCTTCACCTATAATCCCTTCTTATGTTTCTCCATATTTTATACTTACATCTGAGGATTTGGAGCTAGAAATCACAAACGAGAATATTCAGTGTTTGTCTTTCTCGGTCTGGGTTATCTCACTCAGTATAATCTTTTCTAGATCCATCCATTTACCTGAAAATTTCACAGTTTCATTTTTCTTTATGGCTAAAATAGTATTCTATAGTCTAAATGGACCACATTTTCATTATCTACTCTTATGTTGAAAGACATTTATGTTGTTTCCTTTTCCTGCCTCTTGTAAATAAGGTTGGAATGAACGCTGCTGAACAAGTGTCTGTGACTTAGAATGTTGAGCCCTTTGGGCATATGTCACAGAGTTGTATACCTGGCTTATTGGGTGGATTAATTTTTAGTATTTGAGGACTCTTGGTACCGGCTGTCAGAATACAGTTAAAAGAATGATACGTGAAATTCCTTGGGGACCTGTGAGAGAGACTCCAGGAAACAGTGTCAGAGGCCTTCACCTCGGGTGCATTTTATTCCCTGGACTGTTCTTGGACTTGATTTCATGCCTCCTGAGACAAACTTACATTTAATTTATAAGCTATTTTTGTTCTTGTTGGATGTGAGAGTATAGATATAGAACCCAATCTGGGCAGTGTATGCTGAATCTGGACACAGCCTTCTGCCTTGCTCTTGCACTTTCCCAGATAGCATCTATAGTACATGCCATATAATTGTGTTTAAATTGCTTTGTCCTGAGAAAGTCCTGGGAAAGGGCTGCTCTGTCAATATTTTGTAAGTGCATTCTGACATGTATCTGCATGTTTTTCTGAACTCAATCAACCTTCCTTAGATGATTGCTTTCTTTGTTTCATTCATGTATTAAAGTACACTGGAACTGAAGTAAAGCTGTCTACAGCATTAGACTGTAGTCTGCCCCATTTCCCCTTTCAGGTTCTCAGATCATAGGCCAAGCAGACAAGATTTACACAGATTGTCTGAAACACTAGTTTCCAGAGTAGCTCCAGCAATTTGCATAACCATTGACAGTGAATAAAGATTTCTTTTCTCTATACAGAGTAGGACTGAAAGGAACATACCTTAACATAATAAATGTAACATATGACAAATTCACAAGCAACATCATCCTAAATAGAGGAAACCTTTAATCAGTGCCATTGAAATCAGAAACTAAGCAAGGCTGCTGACTATCTCTCTCTTTCTCAATGCAGTGTTGGCAGAACTGCATGGAACAGTGAGGGAAGAGAAGAAAATTAAAGGGACACAAATAATCAAAGGTGAAATCAACTTGTCACTATTTTCAGATGATAACATAGTATTATACAGGATGATATGATATTATATATGAAAGATCCCAAAGTTTCTATTGGAGAACATTTAGAAACAAGAAATGATTTCAGAAAAGTGGTGGGGTACAAAAACAACTTATAAAAATCAGTAGCCTTTCTATATAACAACAAATATACTGAGAAAGAGATCCAGGACACATCCCCATAATAGCATCAAAGACAATAAAATATCTCAGAATAAACATAATCACAAAGGTGAAAGGCACTTACAGTCGCTGAAGGAAGAGACTGAAATAGACACTAGTTCTTTTATGTCCATGGTTGGGGTACAGTAATATCCCAAGAATGGGGGCAAGGAGCAGCTCTCCCATGAGAAGCAGGGTGAGCTGTCCTGATGCAGAACTCAGTGAGAGTCAGGCCCAGCTATCCCAGGACCAGAGAAGGGAGGGGCCAAGCTCAGCACAGCCCTCGGATTTCAATACACATAGTTCCAATGGTCCTGTGTTATTTACCGTGCGCAAGAACAGATCTCAAGATAAACACCAAACCCACTTTAAGAGTTTTATTAATAAAGAGTGGGGAAAGGGAAAAGGAAGGAGTGTGCAGCCCTGTCTGGAAGAAACGTGACAGAGGCAGGGAGTGGGGCAGGCACGCCGCTTAGTTCAGCGCATGTATATAGGGGCTTACGTAGCCATGCCACACATGCCTATAGATCACATGGCCATGCTGCACGTTTGCATAGATTACGTAGGCTATAAGGCCATGGAGTGACTAGTCATTTGCCCAAATGCTAGCACGAGGCTGTGGGACCCCGGAAACGGCAAAGCCTGAGGTGACTAGGCATTTTGCCTGAATGCTGACTGGCACATGTGCAACCGTGGGACTCCAGACGTGTGGGAAATGATCACAGCCTGTGGCAACAGGGACCATGGACATCGACACAGACCCCAGCTACAGCAGAACCCAGTGGCAGTGCAGGCCACCCAGATCAGTATGGCCCCAGCAGCAGCATCGCCCTTGGACACTAACACGGTCTCTGGTGGTGGAGGGCATTCTCACAGCCCTCAGTGGTAACAGGAGTCAAGGATATCAATTAAGACCCTGGTTGCTGCAGGGCCAGGAACCCTAGACGCTGGAGCTTCCTTGAGGCCTTTGGTGCCAACATGGGCCATAAACATCAGTACAGACCCCGACTGTGGTCCGGTCACCAACCCAGACACGGCCCTTCACCTCAGCCCGGGTCTGGATGTCACCATGGCCCTCAGATACCCACCAGAACTCAGGTTATTGACCAGGCCCTGCGCATCCACATGACCTTCAGTGGTTCCTGAAGTTATTAACATCAACACAGACCCTGCTTGCTGTAGTGCCACGGACCCAGACATGGCCCTTGATAGCAGCTCAGGCCTGGATGCCATCATGGTCCCAGGTGGCAGGACAGGCCTCTCAGATTGGCATGACACCAGCAGCGGCATGGTCCTCAGACACCAACCACCAACATGGCCATAGGGGGTAGCCCCAGCCTGCTGCATACTTGTGGCTTTTGGTGGAAACATGAGTCATGGATTTCAAAAAAGTCACTGGCTATGGTAGGACCATGAACTCAGATAGGAATCTTGGCAGGAGCCTGGCCTGGACATCACCCTGGCCTTGAGTGGCAAGAAGGCAACACACATTGGTCTGTTCCTCACTACCTTGTTCTTTTCCTGCTGCCTCTTTCCACAGCATGTGAACTGTTCTGCTTCTTTTTCTCTCTCAATTTCCCACCATATATTTACTCATCATAATGGCATCAGGTGGGCCTGTGAATGTCTTCAGCTAGCCTAGACTGTGAGGACCCAGGCTCATAAAAGAATATTCTTAATGCATATATCAGGGATATATTTTTATATTTCAAGTCAACTATATATTTAAAAGTTTATGTGTATAATGTTTAAAATTCTAACAAAACTTTAATAAGCAACAATAAATGATCACATCACCAATTGAGAAGATTATTTCTATCACACTCAGCATTCTTTATTTATCTGTGGTTCTTTATGTACAGTTGAGGCCAATTGGATGTTCCCTTGTCCATGTTAGCAACTCTATAAAAATATATGTACAAGGAGCATACAAACTGAGCAAACTGTATTTATGTGCATAGACTTATATACAAATATGCATGCACATGTATGTATGTATGTAACAAAAATTAGTGGGAAAAAAGGCTATGAATTTGAAAGAGTGAATGGAGGGGTTATGGAAGGGTTTAGAGAGAGGAAATGAAAGGGAGAAATGATGTAATTATAATATAATATAAAAATTAAATAAATTTAAAAATGGGCTAAGGAGCTAAACAGAGAGTCCTCAAGTAGAAGAAATAAAAATAGCTAAGAAATAGCTTTAAGATGTTTAACAATTAATGAAATGCAAGTTAAGTCAACTTTAAAGTTTTAAAAAGATGTCATTGTTTTTTACTACAGAGTAGTACTCCATTGTGTAAATCCACCACATTTTCTTTATCCATTCTTTGGTTGAGGGGCATCTAGGTTGTTTCCAGGTTCTGGCTATTACAAATAATTCTACTATAAACATAGCTGAGTAAAAGTCCTTGTAGTATGATTGAGCATACTTTGGGTATTTGCCCAAGAGTGCTATTGCTGGGTCCTGAGCTAGGTTGATTCCCAGTTTTCTGAGAAACCGCCATAGAATTTCCAGAGTGGTTATACAAGTTTGCATTCCCACCAGCAATGGAGGAGCATTCCCCTTAATCCACATCCTCTCCAGCATAAGCTATCATTGATGTTTTTGATTTTAGCCATTCTGACTGGAGTAAGATGGTATCTCAGAGTTGTTTTGATTTGCATTTCCGTGTCGGCTAAGGATGTTGAACATTTTCTTAAGTTTCTTTTGGCCCTTTGAGATTCTTCTGTTGAGAATTCTCTGTTTAGATCTGTACACCATTTTTTAATTGGATTATTTGGAATTTTGATGTCTAATTTCTAGGGTTCTTTATATATTTTGGAGATCAGTCCTTTGTCTGATGTGGAGTTGGTGAAGATTTTTCCCATTCAGTAGGCTTCCTTTTTGCCCTATTGACTGTGTCCTTTGCTTTACAGAAGCTTCTCAGTTTCAGGAGGTTCCATTTATTTACTGTTACTCTCAGTGTCTGTGCTACTGGTGTTATATTTAGGAAGTAGTCTCCTGTGCCCATGCATTGAAGTACTGACTTTTTGGAACCCATTTTCTTTGGATGGATACCTTGATCAGCCTAGATATAGTAGGAAGGGCCTTGGACCTTCCTCAAAGCAATGTGCCTTAATCTCTCTGAAGAGTAGATGGGGGTGGAATGGGGTGGGGTGAGGGAGAAGGTGGAGGGATGGGAAAAGGAGAGGGAGTGGAAACCAGAATTGGTATATAAAATGAAAAAAAGATAATTTGTTTTATTTTTTTAAAAAGTAAAATTTTTAAAAATGAAAAAATAAAGTTACACAATGAATAAGACAAAAAAATTTTTAAGAAGAGATCCTCTAACTCACTATTAGTAAGTTATCCTAAAGAAGAAAAATATAAGCATGCTGAATGAAAATACCTCCAAACCCTGAATCAAGGGTAGATAATTATCTCATTTCTGTGTTATAGGATGTCATATAAGTATGAAAAGGGACAGACTAAAGCTGTATTTATTAATTTGGAAAGCATTTCCATCATCTTTTAAGTATACCAAAGTTTCTAAGTAATGCATAAAATTAATTCAACAGTAAAAATATATGCCTCCATGCTCTCTAGAAACAAAACTTATATTAGTAAATATATTAGGATAGATTCTACATTGCCTGGGACTGCTCATCTACTGAGAAAAGATTGCTTATATACAACTAGAATGTTTATTGATTGTCTCGTTTCTGTAAAAATATTTTTTGACTGCCAATGTGTTAATTAATGCTTACCAACACAGACTGCCCTGGAGGTACTTATGACACATGGAATTTGGTACTATCCCATCAACTTCTTTTGATTTCTACCATGTTAATGAAGATGCAGTTTTATTTAAGATTAGAAGACACATTGCATAAGGAAGGCAACTCATCTTCAGGAAACATAATCATTATAAACCAGGAATTATAATTCTATTATTCTAGTTGGGAATTATGTTTAAATTTAGTTTTATAACTTTATTTCAAACAGTGAATAAGAACTAAGTCTAGAAGATTATTAGAAATGTTTTCCCCCCCTCCGAGAAAAATATGATTCATGGTAGAAACTGGATATATTCATATACATGTACATATATGTTTGTATGCAACAGAGTCTGAAACCAGTATTCTGAGACTATAATAAAAGCCTTAAGAGTAAAATAAATTTGTTGAGAAGAAGTAAGACAGAAAAATCCCATCACTGGTGCCAGCTCTGCAACAGCACAGCCAGATCCAGACATCACCTTTGCCAGTTTTACACACACTTTCTTGACCTACAACACTAAACTGAGCACCTAGTGTAGACTGAAATTATTTATAATCACATTACTATATAAGAAAAGTGAGTTATCTGTAGAACTGTTCATTTAGACATTACGTTCAACCAATTTCTCTCCAATATGGAGCCAACTGAACTGGTTCATCAGGTGTGGTTAAGAGGATTATTTCTGGTTTGATTCTGTTCTCCTTGTTGCTTTACTCTTATATACCAGAATTTTTGTTATCATTTATAGAAAAAACAATAATAATTCAAATAATGAGGCAACTGACATTTCATTTAAAGTCCTAGACATATTCCAAGATAATGACCTGTGTTCTAAATTGTGCCCACCAGGAGTGATGATTATTTAAAAAAACCAATTTGCTTCCATTTATATTCATCTATTATTTATTTGTATATTTAGCATGAATGTATGTGTGCCTGTGTGCTTATGTGCATGCCTGATTATCTATTCACCCATCACATGAGTTCAAGGGTCCTCAGAGGCCAGAAGAGAGTATAGGAACCCCTGAAATTGGAGTTAACAAGCATTGTGGGCCACCTGATGTGGATGTTAGGAACTGAGCCTATATCCTCTCCATAAGGTGTAGACATTGCTGCCTGGTGGGCCATCTCCTCAGCCTCCACCATTACTTCAAACTTGGTTTCCAACCCTTTGTGTTCTGTCTGTACATAAATGACTAAAAAATCACAGTTGCTGTTCTAGAGGAAGATTTTGCATATTTCATATTTTGATGCTATTCTTGGTTAATTTAAATTCATTTCCTTATTGTAAAGAATGTAAACTCTCTGCTTCTCCCATGTAGCATTAGAAACTTTTCTTCTTGCCATGTTTAAAGCAGTACTCTCATAATATATTCAACACGATTCTACGATGTAAAGGGGTGCATACTGATTTAGAATGTCCAAGAGACAGTGGGCTACACTTCATCACTCTTTCTGCTCAACCTCCAAGTGGGAATTGCACTCTAGCTAATGAGGAATGTAAGGCCACTTCACCTTATCCCTTCCAGTGAAGAAGCAAGTTGACTTGTAGAACCAGACTAAAGAACCTTGTTTTCTGCCTGTGAGGACACAGTTCTCTTCTAAGCTGAAAGGGAAAAAATATCAACAAAGCATCTAACTTAAAAACAAGTGAAACTAGCCTAAAACAAACATTATATAAAATGGCAACTCCAAAGTAAAATCAGATTTATATGTTTCCATATGGGCAGCTGTGACTGTCTGTAGCAACTGTTTTCATAATCTTAAAAAAATGTACTGTGTTTGTATTTCATTGTTTCTATGTACCATAAAAAATATTCCCTGTAACTTTGATGTATTGATCTTTTAAAGCATTACTTGATTTTTTTTTGAAATAGATCTTTCTGTATGTGACATACAAATTTTTGAAAAGTGTTTTTCCCACTCTTAAATCAATTGTCTTGTTATTTTGGCCTCTCACTTGCATCATCCACCTTCACTGAAACCCTTGGGGTATCTCTACTGCTGCCCTCCCTTAATTAATCATTTCCCTTTCTGTTTAGTTGGCAGGAGGTCTCTCAGTTTGTCATTCAGTCTCCTTGGCTCATATTCTTCAACATTTTCTGTTTCCTTGTGTGTTTGTGTTCTCCACTGAGGTTTATTTAGTCATTGATTAGAGGATGACCCCGGGGGTGGGGAAGGAGAGAAGCTAATTCACAAGTGGGAATCTTGAGCAAGAGGAAATTGTGAAGATCTTTATTTCTGGGAAGATTTAAAATAAAAAAATAACATAAGACAGAACAAACTTCCCAAAGATTTGAGTAGTAGGATGAAGGCCTTCCAATTAGCCAAGATCTGTGATAACAGGATTTCCTCCAACAAAGCTCTGCCTCCCAATCCTTCAAAGAACAATTCTACCAACTAGGGACCAAACATTCAACTAAACAAGCCTTGTGGGGACCATTCCCATTCAAGCCATCACATTCTATCCCCGGACTCCATAAGCTTATAACCATACCACAATGCCAAAAACAAATAAACAAACAAACAAAACACAACAATAAAAAACATTTGATTCAAATTCAAAAGTACTCGTAGTCTTTCACAGCCTCAAGATTGTTTAAAAGTCATCTAAAGCCTTTTCTAAGAGTCAAGGCAATCTCTTAACTGTAATTACAAATAAAATCAAAAGCAAACTACATACTTCCAATTCACAATAGCACAGAATATACATTATCATAATGAAAGGGAGAGAAGAGGGGGTAGTGAGGAAACACCGTACCAAAGCAAGACCAAAATCCAGCAGGGCAAACTCCAAATTCTGTAGTTTTATTTCTGTTGTCAAAGAGTACAAATGACTTTTCAGATCTCTCACTCCTTCCAACTTTGTTGACTACAACACACTTCTCTTTTGGATTGGTTCCACTCCATGTATGTAGCTCTTCCTGTAAGACATCCAAACACCGTGGGGTATCCAACCCAATTGTGATTCACTTTAACATCTTCACACAATGGCTTTTCTGAGTGTCCATACAGGGACTCCCCTGCCACATGTTGACCTCAGCAACTTTCCTCAAATGTGGAGGAAGATTTCACATCCCTTTACTTCTGTATCCTTCATAAATTTTAATCCAGAACAATGTGGCTGATGCTGCCAATTTCTGTGGCCTGTCTGGGATGAAACATGACCCCTCTCCTTGAATTACATTTACATAAGCTTTGAATTGTTGCTGTTCTTAGGACTGTTACTTCCTTAGGCTTTTCCTCCCCATAAGTGCAGTCTTTCCCTGAAAGCACCGACCACTCCTATTCCACTTAGCACTGAGCCTTTCTCATCTCTTTGAACACAAGACTTGGCTAAAGCATTAAGTTTTCTGATGCTCTTTTTCTTCTTTTCAAATTGTACACTTTTTATTTCTCTTTTCCCTGCTTGGTCTTTTTTCACTGTAG